>VZTG01007434.1:1117-153080 GCA_013397845.1 Melanocharis versteri | reverse complement strand
AAAAAAAAAAAAAAAGAGACCTAGACAAGTCTGCTCTGAAAACCATTAGAGGCCAGGACTCATAGGACCGCTGCATTAATTAATTTCAGGTAGAACCACAGTGAAAAGGAATCTTTAATCAGGCATATAATATCTTTAGAGGACTTGGCAAAGGTTTCTTCTGTCATTTGTGTTATGCATAGATCAAGAACGATGGTACAAGCCTACCTTACTTTGTTACAGTATTATAATTCAGTTAGCACTAATTAACTGCAAGCCAACCAAAAAAAAAAAAAAAAAAAATCATAAACACCACTTTTTTTGAACACNTCACTGTCTTTTTGAAACAAACTTGCTGGAATATGACTCTCTGCTTTCATTCACAGGAGGAAACCGAGTGTCCTTCATCTCTCTCTGTTATCAAAGAGATGACAGCAGGTGAAACTATAGAGGACGATTTCTTCCCACCTGATGATCTGTCTTCTGATGAAGAATATTATATCGAAGAAAGCAAAGCAACCAAGTTCAAGAAATCAGGCATGAGGCGCATTGATGACATCAAAAAGGCATTTTCAAGGGAAAATATCCAAAAGACAAGAAAAAATTTTGGCAAGAAGGTAAACAGGCTTCAAACTAGGATAGTGACCCCTGAGAGGAGAGAGAGGATCAGGCAGTCAGGAGAGAGACTGAAACAATCTGGGATAAGGATCAAGAAAAGCATTTCACAAGCTGCTCCAACAAAGGAGACATTCAAGATCCATAAAAAAAATAAAGAACGAACAGGAGCCGAAGGTCAGGAGGGGATCCAGGAAGCCAGCGTACACAACGCCTCTGAGCTCCCTGCAGCAGAGCCCTTCACTGAAGAAATCTCTTACACAGAAGTGATCACTAAGGTAAAGAAAGACAAGAATAGTGCAACAAAAGGTGCTTCCCAGTCAACTGAAATAGGGGCGGCTATCCCAGAAGTCGTCCTTAAGCAGGAAAGAAAAGAAGGAGGAGGAGGTGATGATGACGTCCCTTTGCTAGACTTGAAGCAATCAGCGTAAGGAGTCAATGAGCACACACACCATACTGTCCTCACTGAGCAAGAGAGAACACAGTATGTACTCACTCAGCTTTGGAAAAATGTGTGAATCTGTGTTATAGCACAAACCGTGTTGGTGTTGTTCTGCCATCCACAAATGTCTGTAGTGTTGTCTTCCTGACAAAAGTCAAGCCATGCAAACTGAATGAAGGGGCTCCCCCTCTGTCTCGGCGTGTGCCGATAGCCATCGTTAACCCAAATGGAACTCGCAGTGTCAAAGGGAGATGGGAATCTGCTGCATTTCCAAGATTGATTTAGCAGTCACTTTACAGCCTAATTGCTCTCATTGTTTCATGTACAACAGTATAAAATTTATTTCCATTATCTTATACCAACTCATCTAATCAGAAAACAATAACAAAGCTATTACTTCATATTAGCAAAAGGAAGAACTATGGAAAATGTCATTTAGCTGTACAGATATTATCATTTAAGGGCCCTCACAGAAAAAGCAGGAAGAGCATATTCCTGCTTTACCCACGGTATGAAAAAATGTGGCAGGAATTATAGGGTTTCGAATAAATTTTGTTTTTTCGTAGTGGAATAGAGAAGCTTCTGAAATGACTACAGGTTGTTTCCAGACTTCTGGAACAGGAAGGTTCATTGAAAGTAAGCAATGCGTTTTGTGCACCTATGGAGTAAGAATAAAAAAGAAGACACATTAAATATGGAATAGCAGGAAGAAAAGGGAAGGAGGTATCGTGTTCATGTTTTGGAAAGATGAGATTGTGAGAAAGGCAATTATGTGAAGCAGTAAAAGTGGAATAAGATGAATTAGTAGGTTCTGGATAAATAGAGAGAAAAATTAGAATATTATAACTACAGTTTCCTTAAGATCTTTTAGAAAACTATTATTCCTTACAGAGGATCATAGGGTTTATGAGCATAACTGACCAGACAAGGGAATTGTTTTGTTTTCCACTCTCTGTGCTTTTTCCGAGTTTCACTGCAATTAAAATCTATTCTACAAAGTCACAGATGTACAGGGCCAATCCATAACCTAATTCTTTTTTTCCTATCATCATCATTATTGACCAGTCACAGCCTCAGGGATTATGAGACAGACACCCTTTGGACTATGGAAAGCTGTTTATTTGCAACTCTCAGGAGCCAGTGCCCTGACATCAGATATGTTTGTAAACATGACTGCTACGCTGACATGGGGTGCAGGACTATATTGCTCTCTTCATTCTTAAATGGAGTTGCCTTCAAAGCACTTATCTAAAGCAATGTTAGTCATTACTATCTGTGTGAAACTTGTACAATATTGCCAAAAGCTGTATGATTGTATTTAATATCTCGGGTTCATTTTAACAGAAGAGCATAACTTGGTTATCTATATTCATTGTTTGAGGACTTCCAGCTAATTGTTAATCTATCATTTAAATATAATTAGTTTGATTTCAAGTATTCTGCCTGCCAGTTCTTTCATTTAGTCTGGTGTACATCCCACTGGAAGTGAAACAGCTTTAGCAATAGTAACTAGGGAGCACTGGTTGGAGAAGGTCAATGTTTTACTATATCAGTGACATTTCAAATCAAATTAATGTTGTCAGATTGGGAGCAGCAACTCCACTGAGTGGAAGGGCAGGATAGAGCAAGAGAAGGAAACAGGGATAGGAACACATTTCTGTCAATAGTAAATTGTTCATCTCCACTCTATTGTAATCACATGCAAAAAGGAAAGAGTGTTTTGCTTGCAGGATACACTGAAGGTTTTGTTTGGTGTTCTTTACTAGTGATAAGAAGCCTTTTTGCGACAAAGTCCCTTTATGTTCTTCTTCAGTTCTATATAAAACTGTAGCTATCTTCAGTGAAATACTGTATGATTTTTCTGGTTCTTCAGTAATATGGCCTGCATTCTGTTCTGCAAGATTTTCCTAAAAACGGGGTTTAGTTATTGAAATGAAAATGTTGATGTTCAAATAAGCTATTTGCGTTTTTATACAGCAGAACACTATGTGCCAGAACATCACTGCCTATAGATTTTCTTCATATAGCATTTAATTTTCTCATTTTGCTTGACAAAGAAAAGAAGTGATGCAGTTTCCATGGAGCCTATGATGTAGCACCAGATATAACCTCTGTCAAATATATATTTTTTAAAGTTTACTTCTGGCTTCAATTGGTCAGAAGATGATTTGTTTTCATAGCAAGCAGTGAGTTCCTCAGGTGTGCAAAGTATTTCAATGTACATTTTTTATTTTAAATTACTATCAATGTTACTGACCTGACTTTTACATGTACCAAGAGATCAAAGTTAAATTACTCCATATCCCCTCATAAAGGTAGGGGATGGAGAAAACACTATGGTTTGCAACCTCAATTTCTGTGGAACAGCACAGACCTTTGCTGCTTGAAGTGTCCCCCATCTTTTTGATAATTTCCAAGATCAATGATCATGAAGCCAAATCCTTCAGCCTTCTCAGAAACAAAATTCTCAATGAAATTGGTTGATGTACAGCTGCGCTGCAGGGAGGTCTGGTGTATATTTTTTGAACAGTTGGTTTCACTTGAAAAGATAATCTTGCCGGCACTGTTGCTCCTAGCTCAGTGGAAAAAAGGGACCCTGTCCCTGTCTGCTCTGTTTTCCAGGAAGAAAGCTGGCACTCTGTACTTCGTTGTGGGTGTGAGTGTGAATATCAAACTTCCTTATGGAATGAGCCCCGCAATTGCTAACTGCAGAGTAAAAATGGCTATGCAAAGGGATGAACTACTTTCTTAGACACTTGCTATACAAAAATTAGAAATGTTTACAAGGAGAAAAAAAAAAATTAACAAAGTCCTGACTGCAAGTCCTTCTTTCATAACATCCAACAACAATTTCTTTTGAATTTGTTCTAGTGAAAAAAGCCAAACACATCTTCTGCCAATAGCCCTCTGTCTGTTAAAAGAGAAGTATCAATCATCCTTCAGTTACAGGGTAGACAGCAGTGGTTCTTAACACAAAAATACTTAAGCCATTTCAGGTGAAGTATGGCCTGTGTGTTGTCTTCTTTTTTTTAAACTAAACTGATACAAAATACAGAACAAACAGCAGTTAATAGGTTTGAGTTTGCAGGCACTAATGCAAATGGAACGAGTACTAATAGAACCAAACTGGTATTCAGATGTGTTTACTCTGAGAAAACTTTAAAACCTTTCTTCTTGCTAATAATAGGGGGTGTGCACACCTTCCTTATAAGTGGATATAGGTTTAGAAATGAGTTAATAGGAGCAAAAGGCACTTCTTGTGCAAAAATAAACACTCCTGTTTCTATGATTGTTTATATTTAAAAGTGGCTGTTCAAGAAAATGGTCGCAGCCATTAGTAAAACCACCCAGCAAGTTTACAAATGCAAAATCAAAGGAACTGCGCATTGAAATATATGCAGATAAACATAAAACTTTACCATGCATTTAATTATCTTGTCATTACAGCTTTAATAATGCTATGGATGATAAGATTTTAACTACAAAGTTGAATTTGAAAACAATTATATTATGAAAAACTCTTGTATTAAGAAGAAAGATAACATCTACAAAAGAACCACCATAAGATGTCAGAGCAGTTGTCACTATCATAGGCACTTTTTAACGTAGTGCTTCCATTATGAGCAAGTTAGTTGATTATATTCTCACTTTATAACAGTTGCCAAATTTACACCTGCAGCTGTTTTCCCTCTGATATTCCCAGGATAAATAAATTTAGTATTTTTGCTGTGAACAGAATAAGCTGCTCTATGTGCAACTAACATAATCTCATCGTATCACCTGCCAATTCCCACCCCCCTGCGAGAAGGCAGCCACCACTTTGACAATAACAATGCAATACTGGCTGCAGCTTAATCCTACTTGGTGGTTCTTTTTTTCATAGCTGTCTGTCCTTATTTCGTACTGCAGAGCAGTGCAACCCCCCTCAAAGTCCAGTGATCGGGATTCTGCACCGTTTTCAGATACAAAGAGAAAATGTACGTCAGGTCTGTTCTCCGAGGCTTTTTGTAGACAGGGCAGGAGTACACATTTCCGTGCGGCTTCCTCAGATCGTTCAGCGCTGTCGTGCTAACAGCGTACACGTGGGCTACGGGAAGGCTCGTGAACAGCACCTGAGAACGTCAAAAGATAAACACGGCTCAGCATTAGAGAAGCAGGACAGGGTGTATGAGTTTTAAACACTAGAACTAGATTCAGTGACGGCCTTCGGCAAAACCACCGGCACCTCAGCAAAGGTACACGTGAGAGTACAAGTCCTAACTCACTACTACGTTGACACTAACTTTAAGCCTGTGGCAGCTCAGGGACAGCAGCCATCAGGAAGCCTGGTGGAAGGAAAGGAAAGCAGTAGAAACCTGGAAAACTGCATGCTGTGGAGGTAGATGGAAAAATGGCAGAGTGGTTCCAGGAGGGACAGCAACCATTGCTTTTTTTCCCTTTCTTTGCCCCTTTCACTGATGTTTCCCATTCTTTCCCCATCTCCTTTTTCCTGAATGGCAGGACTGGAGCTACAAAACCCAAGCTGCAACTAGCAGCCCTCCTTGTAACCTCTGCACTGCTGACAGTGGAGTTTTTAACATCCAAGGTGCTTCTTGGGTGTCTATTCAAACTAGATCCCTTCAGGTCTTCCAAGATAATGTATCCATTGTCAGGGGATAAAATAGACCCAAATCCAAGAGCAACATGGAACCTTGCTGAACATGCCAGAGCACTTGAGTAAACTCCATGTTTGAAGGGGTCTTTTGACAAACCAGGCAACAGAAATTACAGCTGGCAAGGTTTGGTTTGGAAAAGTTTTCTCTCAGTCAGACACAGCAGTGTTTTACCTATGTGCAGGAATTACCTCAATTCCAATTCCAGGACAGTTAGCACTGGCTTGGAAAAAGTGTACCAGTGCAAACAATGGCAATTTTCCCTGGACTGTGACTACAGTATCTAATCATTACTCCATAGCTAGATTTTAAATCTGCTTAGTCACATCAGTGAAATGTAACTCAATGCATGGATAACTGACCATAAGCCCAGAACTAATACTCTTCCTCATATTAAAAAACAAACACTAGGGATTTCTAGTCAGCCGAACAATGACCTCCATATGAAACCCAGCCCAGGGCTTTGGAAGCTTTGATAAGGTCCCCCTTGGCCAGCCAAAAGAAGACTGACAATGGGTTGCACTATTTTATTTAAACATGACTGTGCTGCTAGGGCCCCTGAAGCCAAGAAGCCCAGCATCTGGTCTGCTCTAGTGCTGCGCATCCTAAATTCATTTTCTGACAGAAGTCTTTTTGTTCGCTTCTGGTGGGTAAAGAGTCTGTCCTCTTCTCAGCACCACTAGTGCTGGTTACCCTCTTAAAACCTGTTGTGAAACCACTGCTGCAGGCACTCAGCATACTTCCTGGTTTTCCCTGAGCACATCCACTATGCCAGAGCCTGTTACACTCACTTGATCCTTACCTTTGGTGCTGACTCGATCAGCTTGCTGTTCCTGCGGTCCCAGCCTGCCCCTTCCAGGAACAGGCCGTGTATGTAAACCCCACCGATGTCAGCAGGAGGAGGGCCAACAACATCTTCTTTCATCATCTTGGTCACTTCACTGTATAAAACAACACTGTCGAGTTCCCACCCTTTGGCTAAATTCATGCGAGTTGTCTCTTGCCTCATGGCCGTTAGGAATCCCTAAGGAGACACACAGGAATATGACACACAGGATTTTTAAAAAAGCCTTGAATTTAAACCATTTCCAACCTTTTTTTTTTTCCTATGTTAATGACATCATCTGCATAAAAGCTTATCCCACACAATTTCATGTACCTATAAACTAAATTTGGTAGTGTAAATCCAATGGTTCTCTACACTTTCTCAGTACCATGCATCCATACATAATTGGTGTGCACATGTTGGTGCTAAGAAACCCCCAAGCTGGCTTATTTAACATATCAGAAGGGCCTGTATATCTCACCTCTCATATCTTTTTTTACAACTAACTAGATGGAGAGAGGTTTATAAGGCTGGCAGACTAATGTGTTTTGAGAGATTCCAAACACAGGTATTTTCTAATTTCTCTAACACTGGCTATATAATTCATCTTTTCTTACACTAACATTCTAAAAAAATGCTTTTCAGTCAACAAATAAGCATTTTACGGAACACAAAGGAAGTACCAGCTGGAATCTTGCCATTAAATACTGAAATGCCTCTGACACTTTGCTCAGTGAAGTCTTTATATACTACAATAACATAGTGTTTTAGACAACAGCAAGATAAACCCAGAGCACTCCAGCAGCACAGAATATAACTAACTCTCTAGAGAGTTAGTTCTAGAGAGCTACCATCTCATGACATTGGTATAAGCTATCCAAAGACAAGCCAGGCTGAAGATGCTGGTTAGCTTCCCTGATACAGCTGTCCATGGGAAAGCACAGCCCAGTACGCAGGAAGTGCCTTAGTCCTTAGACATGGGAGGATAGACTCCTTTGCTGTTCCACTGCTCATGCTGTAGATTTGCATCTTATTCTGCCTTGCAGAAACCCATTTGTGTAGTGAGGAGGTGAATGGATAAAAGACAAAATTGAATACGCAAGAGCAATGAAAAGGACAAGCAGGAAAGAGTAAGTTTCCCGACATATTTCAGAACAGGGAACGAAAGCATCTGGAGACAGGGAAGAGGGGATAGAGAGCCACATGAGGAACACACAAACGTGGGAATTAATGAGCCAACGGCACAGTTAGGAAGAAATCAGGAGCAATGAGAGAACTGAAGAAGTTTTTTTGTTTTTCTTCAATATTCACAGAGCAGGATGCTCTGTTGGGCTACCATTAGGGCCAAATGAATGGAAAGAAGTCAGATGTGGGAACATTAGCAAATTGTCTGCTGAACACAGGGGCCAGTCTCTGGCTGATAGGACTGGAGTGCTCCAAGCCCTTGGTAGCCATGCAATGCTCTTTAAGTTATGAGAAAGTGAGACGACTTTCACAAACTCAGACATTTCTGTTAACTCACACTGGTTGCTTCTCATTAATATAATCCCAGAGACCCTAGGACAAGTGTTTTAAAGAGGTTTTGTGATAGCACAGATAATTATAATTGCATTTGAAGTAGTTGAGAACTCCAGCGTATAGCTGAGGGAGACAGGATTAAAGGCCAAGTTCTTCTATCAGAAATGCCATTAAATGAAAGCAGAATCCTTGTAGTAATTTGTGGAATTTTAATTTGTAGAAACATGCTAGAACCAATAGTTTAAAATACATGAAGTGTTCACTGCCATAAGGCCCCAGAGGGCTACTGGATCCCAGATAAACTGAAATATTAAAGAAAGAAGAGCCTGAAGAGGATAGAGCAATGACTGTATTAAGGGAATCAGTTCAAAGGCACCATGGAAACACTGGAATAAAAGTAAGCTCCGAGCTGTGAGTTGTCTTCAGGGATAAGGTTTAGATAGCAGATTATTCCTACAGAGATGGCAGGACCTATACACTTTCTGCAGTGGGACTTTTAATGCTTATCTGCTCATTTGAATGAATCCTAGACAGCGTTTGAAGACTGCAGCTGTGAGCTGGAGGCCCAGCTGGGTGTCCCAGAGTGGGTGAATGGCACAACAAAGAGCAAGACAGAATCAAGTGGCTTGAGGTGCCACTGTACAGCTGAGGCTTTGGCTCACCCCAAAACCCTCTGTCAGGGACATAATGAACCACTTGCCATGACATTTGTTTCAATTTCTGGTAATCCTTGCCTTTTTTTTCATTTTGTTTTGGTTTGGTGGGTTGGTTGGTTGGTTAGGGTTTTGGTATTTTTCTTGCATATGTGTTTGCCTCTTCATGAATTTCTCCCTGTCCAGCTCACTGAAGCCTGCTAAAGCTTTGCCCCTTTGTGTTTTAACAACTCATGTGAACTAACTCTGAACCTTCTAGTGAGGGAAAAGCAGGCACCCATGGAAGCTATGACAAAAAGTATGGAAATCAGTTAAATCTATTGCTCTCAGAATCACATTCTCTCCTTTACCTTACTTTGGAGGTTCCTTCTTTGGCACATACTTTGCAAATACTGAGCAGATTATAGCAGGTTTGCTAGAACTAAGTGGGCACTGGGGAATGGAGGCATTGTACTTCATGTTCTGATTAGTATTCACATTGCTTTGGCATCTAAGGGTCGTAGAAGTAGGTTGGGAGTTCATTATGCTGAGTACAACACAACCAGAAAGACAGTTTTGCCTCACAGTGCTTAAAATCTATATATAGGACAAGTGACAGAGATTCAAACAAGGAAACAATAAAACAGTGTCAGCCACAAAATGGAAATTGTGGGGTAGAAATGAGAAATGCCTAATGTCAAGTTTTTGATGAAAAAAAATCCAGTAACAACAGATTAACTTCCCAGAGGGAAGAAAATTCATGGCATTCCTTGTTTTGTTCACCTCAGTTATCTTGGCCCAATGCAGACACACATGGGGAATCAGGTTTCTTTTACATAGAAGTCTGAGCCAACCCTCATTTGTATCACTAAAAATAAAGATTAACTTCTGTGAAATTTCTGAATTTATCCTAGTGTATAAACAGTCCAAGAGAAGGCAGAGTCTGGTCCTATATCATTTTTTATTGCCAGAATTCCTCGTTTTCCCAGTGCTGTAAATCTATTTTATTGCCTTGTGTTATCTGTGGCATTTATCCATTGACTGTAAAGCAAACAGTGAGATATATGCAAGTAGGCAAATGACTTAGGAGCTGCAGTTCATCTCACAAATGAAAGGATTTTTCTGACAACTTCTCTTCTGTTGTAATACAACTTGTATTACAAACAAGCCATTAGAACTGCAGCACTAACACCTCATCACCTCAGCTTGTTTGAGAAGACGAAAATCAATTTTCTTAATACATGAAATACTGATTTTAAACACAGCAATATGACTATTAACAAAATAATAGGTAATTAAATAGAAAATGAGTCTTTGCTCAGGTGAATTGCTTTTGGAATGAGCCACTCCCACAGCCTGGGTTACAGAAAATGGTGACTACAGCAATAACCGTCTGATTCTTAAGCTTGTGATTGTCAGCAAAAATAATTTTTTTTATCTCTGCACACAGTGTATTTAGGGACTTGAAGAACTAGGGGTTATGAAGTGTGTAATTTTTGTATTTCTAGAGGCTTTCTCATTTACTACAGTCTATTAAATCACAATTTGTTTGGGGACATTTTGCACTGATTATTTGGCAGCTCTTTTCAGAAATCCAGCTATTTTGATCCAAAAAAATGTAGGACGCCCAATCTGGGCTGGCAAAATTTCAGAACCGGCACAACCCCAGAGCACAAAAAAGCCAGCTGAAGTGTCCAGAATGAAATCTCTACCAGCTCTTGCTCATCTCTGTAGTGCAAAAGCAAACACCAACAAAGCCAAAAGCCTGTCAGGGTTGCATCCAGCCTGATCACTCCAAAAGTTACTTTGAAGTATTTCAGAATGCTGCTATCAGCGCGTTGTTAGCAAACCAAGTATGGAAGAGCAATCATTTTACAAGAACTCCTACTCCTCTCCCTCATACTTGAGAACCCTTTGCTCAGGGGTTCTGTGAGCCCCCTTCCATGCTATAAAGTTGTACCAGCAGACAGCTGACACACACAGGAGGGATGATAGATGGATATCTCCCAGCAGTAGTCCTAGAGAATACTTGCCACTGTTGCTTTCTCTATTCTAGGCAGCTGTTTCAGCTAGCTTTTGCATTGCTAACAAGTACTGAGATTAAAATAGATCTTTAAAATAGCTCTTTCCTAAGGCTTCATAGAAACCTGCTGGCTGGATACTCTCACAATGACTCATTTCCACAACTCACACTTCCCACAAACATCTGTGAATCATAAAAAGCTTTAATGAATGTGGATAGCTCAGCGAAGAAACTACACATCATCTAAGTATGTATACTTTACTTCTTTTAACTCCGCTCTCAGCTGTTCCCTTTTCTGTGTTTCACTTCATGCCAGGTTTTTATTTTAGATGGTGCAGACGAGAGGCTGTATTTTTTATATGTCTCTGCAGACCATGTCTGGCACAATTCTAGGGTGGTATGAATGACAAACCTTCTACTTCAAGGAACTGATTTGCAAGGATTGAGAATCAAGTCCAAATTTCTTCTTCCTATGTCAAATTTCTGGAATTTATCTTGTTTTGTACTCAGAGGGATTTTCATGCAATAAATAAAAAACTGATTACTGTAACAGAAGATGTAAAAAAAAGGAAGATTAAGTTGAAATGTGAAAGCATGTACTTACCCAATTTCCTCACTATAATTAAAGCAGCCAAAAGATGCATTTCATTATTTCAGGAGCACTATTTTGTTCTAGCAAAAATTTCTTCAGTAGATACTAAAGATAATTTATCCTATGTTCATGCTAAAAAATTAATATAGATTACACTTCATATAGTCATTATTAAGTCAGCTTGAAGCTCTCCCAAGGTCTAATTTAACTGTTACTCGGAAGTTATAAAGGTCAATGTGGCAATCTTACCTGTGGATTAAAGAACCCTGTCATCCAGAACTGGTTTGGACGGCCATCCTGCAGCCAGCTGCTGAACTGCTGGTTTCTCTCAAGAAGTTCAGTAAACCAAAATCCTAATGTAGTTGACTCCCAGGAAATCCTAAACCACAGTTTTGGAATTCTAGCATCATAAATATTATCTAAAGCATCTTGCAATTCTTCTGACATAATTATGGTTCCTGGAAGATAAGTAAAATGTTCAGAAAGAACTTTCCCCTAGTTGCAAAGGCAATTAAAACTTCCAAATGACATTCCGAGTCTAATAAACCCTCTTTTGTTGTGCCTTAATTGCACACCTGTAGCACTGCAGTCTTATCATTTTGCAGTTAATTTGTTCAAAATTATAAGACCTGATTCAAAGCTAAATGCGATAAGATAAATGATATTACTTCTGTTGTTTTGATCAGAAACAAAGATACGTTTCTTAAACAACTCCTTCTCCCTCACACACATTATTTATATTCATTATATTCACAGTGTGTTTGGAATGTGATTAATCATTGAAAACTTTTTTATAAATTTTAATGGATCCTACATGCATGATCAATGGTAGAGATACACTGTGTAACTCATCTATATCCTAAGCATGTACTGGCAGTGATTATATTCATGAAATTCACTATTATTAATGATAACTTTGTACATTTCCATTATCAAGATTCTCAATGGCAAAGCAGTAGGTAGAATAAAGCTAGAGGCAAGATTTTTTTTTTTTTTGGCAGTGGCAGTGCGTACTCACATATTCCATGCATAGTACTGTTCTCTCCACTAAAATGTTGGCATTTACTAATTACTAATTACAGTGATTTTTCAGTGACACTCATCATTCCATGTGCTAGAAGTTGCTACACCTTATGTACTCTCAGTGGTCCTGAGATCTGGCACATGGCCATGCCTCGGGATGACTTCTCTGTTACAGAAACTGGTTCTATTATTCTGTTATAGACACTGGTCTGGTAGCCCCAGCTTTGATTAAATATTCATGTAATACCAAAGTTCAATGTATCATCACACACACAACTGCTGTAATTGTCACAAGGACAACACGAGATACCAAACAGAATTGCGTGGCTTCCACCACAGAACATGTAAAGGAAAGGGAAGTGGTCTGAGTGACTGCAAACAAAAACTGCAATGGTCCATGCAAACATACCCATAAGGAAATGTAGCCTGTAAAAAGAAAGCATTTCAAATCCCTTCCTTCCGCTGAGGTTGACAGGGCTTCTGTTGAGGGGAAGGAAAAGAGTATCCAGAAACCAAACACCAGCTTAATTTTGAAGAATACAGTGTTACGACCTAAACACTCCTATAGCAGTGTGTGCAAATCTAGTGCTTTCTACAATGATTAAATGGCAAATAGGCCTCGATTTCTTCTAGCAGATAATAAGTGATCTGTTTCCATTTATATGCACCTCTTTTTGTGCAACAAATTCTTTGAGAAAACCATTAACTTTTACAAAACTAAATATTAAAAAATACTGCCTATCCCACATTCTCTGCAATTGCTTTTTAGTCAGGCTCAGAATCACATTCTGGGGTAAGAGACTTTCAAACACAGTTAATAAACCTTCTCTTTGGGTATTAATCTTCTCTAATACGTAACCAAGAGAACCAACATTTAAGAAAGAAGCCATTCCATGTCTTCTCCACTTTGCTTAGAAAAACGTAGTATTACACCATACACTTTATTCACCTTTTAGAGACAGAAAAAGTAGGGGGAAAGGTCTTGCAATGCATGTTGGTTTTAACTTCAGAGCAACCGTGCTGAGGGCACAAAACAAGTGAAGAGCATCCTGTTTTAGCCCTGGAGATGACTACCACTGAACTGAGAAAGAAAGAACTCTTTCATCTCTGGTTATTCCTTGTTTTCAGGCTGATACATTCAACTTTCTCCTTCTCTTCTCTGTTCTTCTGGGCAGGCTGGAGCTTTTCAAATAGGGAGATACATCCAGTCTCTGCCCTGAAGCATTGTGAAATCCCTTAGGATGCCTGCCTGTTATGACTCAGAGCAGCTGTTGAGAATGTTAAGAGTGTTCTTGAGGATGAGGTATGTTCACAGCTCTGGCCGTGCCCATATAGCCACATAAATATTCCTAGTGAGTGGGTGTCATCTCTGGCAGTAGGCATATACAGCACTTGAATTTCAGCACTAAATGGCATCTATGGGTATTGGGATGCATTCCTGCAGCCAAAATACTCTGATAAAAATAAAAATAATTAACAAAATAAAATAATTGTCAGAAATAAAATCAGTACCATAGGAGAAAAATCATGCCGTCTTTCTGGACAAAAGTGATACAGGTGTTTGAAAAACTATGTTTGATAAATTGGATGAGTAGTACAATGTGCCATAGGCTTCTCATATTTAACTTCTGAGAACCTCAGGGCACTGTACTATAGGACTGAATGTCCTATGAACTTAACATGACAGGCTCAAATGTTCTATGAATCAGACAGGCCAACTGTTTATGACTTGGTTATTTTGGGGGTTACTCCATGATATTCCCTTTCTTGAATGGAATAAAGCCCATCTGAAAATGACTGATGAAGGGTCAGGTCAGTTAAAGAAAATCGGGTATTTCCAAACTTCAAAAATAGTATCTACTGTAACCATGCTGTTTGCACAGCATATACAGTTTGGAAATTAGGATTCCCCTTTTTGATTGCCCTAAATTTATACCATCTCCCTTCTAAACCACATCTAAATCTATCCAATTGCTGAGTGGTGGATGACCCAAATAAAGCTTCTCAGTTCTGGGGATAACTAGTTTTTATTGATAATTACAGTAAATAGTCTGTTCTTTTAAAGTGATCTGGTTTTAGGGTGATTCATTCAACAGATATAACACTTTGAACAGACTACATCAGGAGCTTCTATTATTTTTTGGAGTTGACCCTTTTCACTACCATACCTCCCAGAAATTGAATCTGAAAACTGTGGAGTTTGTAAAATTTGGATCTGTTTTGAATTTCACATTTATGAAAGTGTCTATCTGGACTAGGAAACTTGCATATCTCATTTAAATGAGTAGCTAAAGTTAGGAACAAATGAAGGATCTTAAATTCCAGCATGAACCAAAAAAAGCCTCAGTCCACTGACTGATTCTCTTCCCACAGGCACAGATGTAAATCAAAAATAACAAGAATAATTATGTAGGATATAAATGAAATGAGAAAACGCTACTTTCTCCATCAAGTACAGTTTGCCAATAGCTGATATCATTATAATAAAATTGGAGACTAGCCCTGGAGGAAAATACTTGCTAGACACTCCGTCTGTTAAGCCAGCCTGAACAGTACATAGAGAAAAAAGCTCAGCGAAAGCATCAATCTATTATTGACTGTCCTAGTTGCAACCCCAGAAGCTGACCTTTTCAGCCTTTAATCCCCACTCAAGTTTACCTCCCAGACAACCTGCTTTGTTCTTGAAGTAGTCACACCTTGCCTCTACCACCAAGCTCCAACTCCCTCTTCTCTGCTGAACATGTTGAAAAGAAAATACCAACTTGTTTATAACTCCCTAAGTTTTCCTCTCTTTCTGCCTTATGGCAACAGCTAACACTTGCCTGTGTTTTCTCCAAAGCTTTTTTTATTATTCCACCGAAAGGCACAAGGTATAAAAGCTAATGTATATACCTAATTTTTTTTTTTTTGCAAGCTTTATTATGTTTCTGCCAGCTCTTTGACCACCACTGCTGTGCTGATAGAAGTTGACTTTGCTTCAGGCAGCTCTTTGGGTATTTTCCTCTTTCTTCCCTTGCAGTGCTTGGGCACTGCAGTATTTGGAGGTAATTCCCAGGAAGTTCTCAGAAGCTCATTTAACTCCACCATGCTGTTTTAATCCCAAAGCCCCTCAACAGTTTACTGCTTTCTTTTGCTCCAGCTCTCCAGAACATGAAGAGTAAAACAGGCAGCTGAGACCTGCAATGCACAATGCTCTCTCCATGTTTTACTTGTAGACTGGTATTCTCTCCAGCTGCATCTAATCTTTGCCCCTGTTCTGTTTTCTCTTCATTTCCCACCTTCCTCTTTTGGTGCAAAATCCTCTGATTTAATTCTTCAAATCAGGAGAGATGAGAGGGACTAACAAATCTGATTAGCATGCAATTTTTCATCTAGAAGAGCACAAAAATCCTAGATTCCCTTCAATAGCTAAATCCTTCAGTCAGAAAAATGGCAATTTGAAAGTAACCTTGCAAATTCTTGTGAAAATTTACCATCTCCAGTACTAAATGCTCTTGGCTAAAGAGTCCTTTCCATCAAAAGACTGAAAATAAAATTTTAAAGCAGTAATTTGAAGATGAAAATCCACACACAACTCTTCAAAAAAAGTAGTACAAATCACTACCCTGAGCTAGAGTAATAAAACAGGCAGATAAACTCTATTCTGCAGTTTGTCTTCAATGTGCAGTGCGCGTTTCTAAACACTTGTCCCGGCCGGCATCATGGCAAGCATATGTAACACCTATTAAGCAGTTCAGAAATGATGCGCCACACTGTGAAAGACAACAGGAGGCATTCTGGCATTCTTATAGGATGAGAAGTAAATAATGGGTGAGAGCTGCTGAGCCAAGAGTAACTACACCACAAGACATACAAGACTCATCCCCTCCGTTCCTCAAACGTTCCTCCCCATTGTTACATTCCGTTAATGTCTTTACTGAGTGCTCTCAATCATTTTCAAATAAAATCCTCATCCAAAAGTGATGATCCCTACAAGCCTCACACACCCTCACTGTAGAACTTAGTAAGGCAAGAGCCCAAGATCTTTCAGTCCAAAATTCTTGAAAATTTGTAATAGAAGCCAAACTAAAACTGCGTTAGTGTTAGCAGTCTTACACCATTACGAGTCAAAATAAAACTTAGCTAGACAGTGGGAATGAGTCCTTACTTCTTCCCTCCATGGAAAATTACCTTTCCTGTGCACTCTGGCAAGACTAGTTTCCTGAGCTTCACTTTTTCACCATGTAGGTTAAAATAAATTACCAGCTACCTCTTTTGACTCTTTTGGACTTCATTCATATCCGTCTTATAAGGCGCTACATAAAATGAACAGAAATTTCTTGCAGCATCATGATACAAATGTTACTTTCCACTTCATGGTATTTTGAGTTGGAAAAAAGCAGTGAATCTTTACCTCAGGCTTACCACATGAGCTTGTGTAGATGACATAAAAATCCTACATGACCCCTATAACGTGTGTGGAACTACATTGCCATAGAAATTGCTGTATTTCCAGGAAATGTGTTATGAGGAAAGGACTTCTCTCTCCTCACTCTGCAAATACCATACATACAGCAGTGGGAGTTCTGTGATTAGGCGGCACATATGTGACATGAAAAGATAAAAAAATCCAAGGTTTCTCAGATGTTCTTCATTTGTTCACGAAGTAGGCAGTTTAGGCAACTCCAAAGGATTAATTTGAAAACACAAAGCTGTAAGGTACCAGAAACCAAGGCCAAGTGGATGCAGTTTTACGACCAAAGTAGAATCTAGATATAGGTAAATGAGTTAAGCATTTGTTTCTTTCACAAGAAGCCCTTAACACAATGTTAAGTGGGTTAAAAAGAATCAGGATTAAAATCAAACTAAAAGTTGTGCTTATTTCCATTGCCAAGGATTCAATACCCACTTTCAGTGCTACTACAAGTATGCTCCACTTCATTCATGGAAAACACTCCCACAGAATCTCTCTTCTCACTTCCTTCACCAAGAGAAGACATCAAACCACTTATGGTTAAGACATGCTTACCACTCTTATTCAGTGCATGGAGAAATAAAGACAACCCCACAAAATCTCACAGACAGGCCACATTCAAACCAACTCAACTCAAAGAAACTCTAGAAGGCTAGGAATAACCAGATGGGTTGTTAGATTTTACTGCTTTTAGAGACACTATCTTCACTAGTGGGAGAGGGGGTTTGAAGTACCCACTCTACAATAAAGAGTGGGAGATTAGTATTCTGTGCCAGAGGCCTCTACACTGCCAGAGGCAGGAGGTAAGTACACAGGAACTCTACAGCTTTGATGCTGCCTTACAAAAAATGGTCATCATCTGAGAGGGGCTCAAGATCTGCTGCTCATAACCCATTAAAATGCCATTAAAATGTGGCATTTTTGAAGCAGATCCCACGTCTTACTTCTCCTTGTCCCTGAAAAGATTTCTCTGTTTGGAACATGGCTTCTATTCAGGGCACTCGAGAGGACAACCATCACTGCCGTGTTCTGATTTATGGTGAAGCTCTGTATTACGCCAACTGTGAAATAAACACTGGGCGATCAATAAGTAATTAAAGCAGAAGTAATGGCTGGGACATAAGTGAGAGTACAAAGTGCAGCTACAATCTAATTACTACAATTTGATCCAGAAAAAGTATCCCTCTGGGCAGCAAAGTTTATTGGTGGAGATGCAAGCTTCTGGGGCATATTTGCCAACAAATATGTTGGACACATGCTGAGCATCCTCGCCCCTCCCAAAAGCTGAACACTGCTTAATCTGCCCTCCGGATAGAGGGACAGAACTGTCTCTGCAAATTCCTTCTACATCCCTCATGTTCAGCTGCACAGGGGCTCTCCCTGAGGAGGGCTTTACATGACCTCAAATGTAACTTGGTGAGCAACATCAAAATAACAAGGTCCATCCATTCACATCAAACTGCAGAATCAGATATTCAGACTTCCTTTCACAAAGCTACATGACACAAGCTAAAGATGCACTGTATTCTTAAAAACAAAATTTATTTGAAATTTCGGGTCTGCTAAAAGTGAGTGCTGGGGCCTTAACAGGCTCATGAAGCCAAAGATACATGAGCAGGGCAGATGTCAATAACCACGTGACCAGTTTGAGCAGGCAGATCAGTTTACCTCATTGTAAAGAAACCAAAGCACCTCAGATGACCTGAGATTGCAGTTGATTCATTTTGGGGTAGAACCTAGTATGAGACAGTTTGGGGTTTTCCCTTTTGCTGTGGTAGAGTGCCTAAATGTTCTCTCCATCCCCTAATTAACAGTCTACCATATGCACTTGATATATCATGAACATGCCAGAAGCCATTAATTGTTATTGTTAACTATACATCCAATTTTGTTTTCAGAGCAATTTTTCACTATATCTAACTTGCCTGTCCGTAAGAAATTATGTTTTAGAGAATTGCATGAAAGTTACAGCATTAACTTGATTAAACATCTGGCAGAGGACTGCGCCCACTGTGGAATTGAATGTGAAGTGCAAATAAATTATGTTACTCATCCACCCCTCTGCAGAATATTATACATATTGAGAATTTAAATATATCTGTCACAATCAAGGAAAGATTAACACTTTCTTGGATGGAAAATATTATTTTTATTTACTTGAAAGGGGACTCTATTCACATATAAAAGGGAACTTTCAGCTCAGGAAGAGAAGACAATTGTTTCTTCCAGCTTGATCTTTGCATAAGTTATTACAGGATATGAAAGCTTATTAGCCTTGGGCACATTTATGAACCTCTTTCCTAGATTCAGATTATAGGCATGAGGTTTCTCAACCAAGTATTGCTGTCTTAGTGTATCATACAAATAATAGGGAAAAAAATCCCTTTGGATTCTTATGTTATAAAAATACAAATTAAAAAAAAAATCTCCCCTCATAAAAGACATAGTCAAAAGACTGGAAAACACCAGTAAAACAGATTACAGTAATGCCATCAGCTATGTCAGAAGGGACTAGTTCTGAGGCATTCTGACCTGCTCCCTGTGAGGACAGTTTGCTGTCTCAGATATTTTCTGTCTCTCTGCTAGAGAACAGCAGACTTGGGTGAGATCTTTACCAGTGGAATTGACCCATTCCTGCTTCATTTTAATTTGTTGATTCAAGAAGCTTGGCTGAGCAACAGTATGCTTTCCTTCCTGGGTATTTCTACTCTTGCAGATGAGCAAAATAGGAAGTGAAAACAAAAAGCAGATGGTAACATCATTATCCCTTCTTTTTCCTCACTCCTTTTCTGATCAAATTTTCCATCTGCTTCTAGTTGCCTCTACTCTTGGTTTATTTTAACTTCATTCTCCATTGCTCATTTTCAGCCAAATACTCCTGCCTCTGAGAGATACAGAGTGCTGCTGCCTGCCTCCTGTGATGCCTAAAAGAAAAAGTCTCTCTCTCTCTCTTTTGACTGACACTGCCACTCACTTCAGCTTCCATTTAGAGACATGCCATTTGGTATACCCAGTTTCACAAAAATGTCAAATTTCACCTTAAATTAGAGTCTTTATCACCTTGCCTCCTGAGTTCCCTGTCTCTCAATTACTTAGCAGCAACACTTCTACCTTGTTCTATATCATTATGTCTCAGCTTAATTTCATAAATGACTCTGGTACACGACCCATGGACCTAATCATACAATTCAGCTCCTCTGAGATCTTTAGGATCCTAGACAGAACCACAGAAGTGAAGTAGTGCTGAGAGACATGAACTGCAATATTGGAGCATATGCATGCAGAATAAATTTAGGTGGAGTGTCCTTAGAGATGCAATCAGGAGATTTTAAGTACTATAATTAGTGGTCATATGATAAAGAGAGAGAAAAAGAGAAAAAATGTGGGGGGGAAGGAACAAAAGACAAAGGAAGGAAATGAGAAGAAATATTTATTTATTTACACGGTATAAGCAACTGCTAATAATAAATACTGCACCTTAATGACGATTTTTGATATTGTAGCTTACCATCAATAGCCAATTTGAGATCAGTCAGTGTAGTTCGAACTCTGGATATAACAAGTTGCATCCGGTCAATTTCTTGACGGAGAAATATGTTCATGGGCTGAACAGCTCCCATCTTTTGAAGCTGGGCTTTCACCTAAAAAAGAATACTGCAATGATTATAAAATCCAGTCTCCTGTTTCCCATGCAATAATTTTTGAAAGCAAAAACAATTTCAGAAAAGAAACTTTTTAGTAACAGATGGCCATTCAAGTCCTGTGCCAACTGTAAGATTTAGCACACTGTGACTCATTAGCTTACCAGAACAAGCTTCTCCATCATTCTAAGAAGGGAAAGTTCCCTCTTTTTGAAGGGACACAGCAGTTCCTTCTGTCCTTGTTAGGCTGCAGGGTCTTAGATCTTAAAATAAAAAAACCCACATGCTATACAAAAGCACTGTTTGATGGTAATTTCTTCATATTTCCAAATTGTGCTGGGTGAACTTTCTCACCTTTTCTTGCCCTGCTGAGCTGAAATAATGCAACAAATGGAGTTCCACTTACCAAGCACAAGGATATGTAAGAGCTGCTACTTTCAGTAGCATGTGACTCATTCATAAGACAAGATGCTCATGGATACATTACTAGAGAGGCACGATCGCCAGATATAATACAGATGCCACAGAAATCTGTTACACCATTATGTGCACCATTTTGCAAGCAGAAGCCTTTGGCCCTTTTAGTTTTTAAAGATAAAAGTTTCTCTCAAATTCAACAGAGAATATTTTCAAAATTGAATCAGCTGTCTGTGTTACTTAAGGACATGTGATAGTAACAGCAGCAATAGTATTCCCTGTCTCGCTTTTGCAGGCGATGAGAATGGAATGTGCTTCTGACACGCA
This sequence comes from Melanocharis versteri, assembly GCA_013397845.1. Classification (NCBI taxonomy): domain Eukaryota; kingdom Metazoa; phylum Chordata; class Aves; order Passeriformes; family Melanocharitidae; genus Melanocharis; species Melanocharis versteri. The sequence goes on along the minus strand of VZTG01007434.1, from coordinate 131,940 downwards.
CTGCATGTTCCATGCATATCAAAGATCACTGCATACCGCGGTGCACGAGAGAGGGTTTAATGGCACCTGCAAAAATCATGGTGCCTATACCCCACACAGTACCAGAATTCTTGATTTTTCCGACTTTCGAGGGTTTTCCCCCACTTTCAGAAAGCCAATGGCTCATATATCTCATTGCATACATTATTATGTATACTATACATTTTGTACAAATAATAAACATTATTAAGATTTAATTATTACACCAAATAGCAAATTTCTGCAAGATGAGTATCATACGGCAGATGAGGAGTTATAATCACTAGCATAAATATGCAGATGCTTTGGCAATTTCCAAATCTTAAATTTCAACTTCAAGTCCAATAAAATACTCTTTCTCAACTTTCTATGCTATCCTCCTTGGGAGACAGCTATCAGCAAGGTTATATATCATATTTTAATCACAAGGACCCACGGGTTTGTCAGACAGAATGTCCAAGAAATAGGTGCCAGCCAATTATGCTAATGCTTTGCAGTGTGACAGTACATTTTACAGACTGAGTTAATGCGTTCTGCCTGTGAAAGAGAAAAAAATACTAAAATCAGCTATTACGAAACTAGAGCTGAGACAATAAAGTTTTTTGGATAATCCACACAATGAAGTATTCTGATTATTTCATACAAAATCCAGGGAAAACTTCTGCTTTCTGAAAAATTCACAGGAATTGGTAACTCTCCCTCTTGACAAAAAGTAAAAACATTTGATTTCTTTTTTTCAGAATACTTAGAAGTCTAGTGCATGCCACTAATAAGAAAAGAATTATACAGAATATAGTCTATGCATTTCATCCTTTAAATAAGAAACACACTTTTTATTTCTAGTCTACAAAGCATGTGTTTCTTTGGGGGATCTTTTAAAGGAAGAATTTCTCCCTTTTGAGGAATAATTCTATGGAAGATGCTGTTAAAGGGATCACTTCTAAAAATATTGATATTTATGAATCTACAAAGAGGAGATGAAATAAAGATTCTAAAATATTACTGCACCGATAATTGTACAAATTAACTAGTGAATTCTTAGAATTTACACATTCTTCTGATTTACTTTCATGTACCCAAAAAAATACCTATAATGTTTTGAATAATAGAGCCAACCAATAAAGCAGAAGTTTGCTAATCCAACCTAGATATGCTCACAGAACTCAGTCAGGAGCACCAAGCATAATCAGATATCAAAACTGAAAAAAAATTACATACTTCTTACTTTATTGTATATAAATCAATCCTGATCTGTGGTGAGATTTACTGGGTATAACATAGTGCATTTCTTGGAAATCTTGCTGCTAAGATTTGTTTCAAATACAAGCACTGAAGTATGATTAACTAGTTTTGCATTAGAATTCTTATCAAGCAATCAGACAACTTACATCCAGTGCTGTATTTATTATGACATAAAAATATGGATACCCACTCTCAGAAAAAAAAACCTCAAAAGACGAAATTCATTAACCAAAACAGCTTTTCTGAGATTAATATACTAATTCCATAAAGCCCACTTAGAACATCCCCTTTTCATTATGCAAACAGCTATCATCTAACATAAAACAATGTGATTTAGAAAGGAGCTACTAAAATCATAATCTTAATAGCTTTGTCTACATGATTTTGCCATGCATATCTCTACTGTGTCAGATTCCTTCATATTCTTATATAAAAGCATATTTCTTAACTGTCCTCAGGTGACCAGTTTCTTTGTCAGCACATACTTTATAGGACTATCAGTAGAAAAGTAGTTGCTGAACTCAAGTCATGACCATTGATCAAGTTACCGCAGTAGTGACTGCCTATGGTTTTCAGTAAATGCTATTATTTTCAATCAGACTTAGCTACTCACTACATTCTTCGTCAGCAGAAATGGGAAGTCCATCACTTTGTAGATGGACAAGCCAAAGCTCTTTTCAAGGGATGCCAAGGACCCCTTCCTTGTTGTAGACAAGGAAGCAGACAGTGAAATATGTAGAAAATAGACGAAGCTCTAGAGCTGGATGGGCACCATATCTGATAGTGCTGATAAGCAAACCAGAGACACATTACAGAATCATCTACGTCAGTGTTTCAGTTCAGATTCTGAATTTTTTTATTTTTTGGGGGTTTTTTTTGTAGCAAAAAACCTGCACTGAAAACTAGATTCCAGGCACACAAAGGTCTTAGCTTTAAATTAAACTAACCCAAAAGGTGTGCTTCAGGGAGTCTAAGGTACTTCAATCACTAATGGGTTCAGCCTACGGGCCCAGACTAGAGTTAGAACAAGGCAAATTCCCCAGTAAAACATCTAATGAAGGCCCGGGGTCCTCAGACAAACTCCTATTTCCATGCAGTGCTTGCTAATGTAGCCATAGCCTTAGAGGAAATACAACTAAATCTATACTGCAGGAAAGAAACTGCTGCTACTTTCTATTCCTTAGAAAGCTGTTTTTCAAGCTGCAAGGATCATTTTCATTGTAAACTTCTCTGTGTGACAGGCTGACATTTATTCTTGCACCTGTCTTCACTCACATGGACTGACTGGACCTAATCATTTTACCACTAATCTCTCTGCAACCTGCGAGGCGAGACCCAGAAGCAAAAGGGGTCAGGAAAGCAGAATTCTTACTCAGAGAAAAATGAGGACAGTTTTAGGTCAGGAGGAAGGTTTATTTGGCTTTTCCATCACCTGTGTCAAACCACAGGCTGAGAAAGCATGCAAAGGTGACTCGTTTCGTTTCTACTCTTTTGGGTAATTTACTTGACTGGTGAGAAGCATTACAAGAACAAAACAAGGAAAGAAGCAGCATATATCATGGGGTAAAATGGTTGCCCTGCTTTGAAAGTTGTTGAGACTGAAGTCATTGCTGAAGGCTAATAATTGAGAAATGAAGGCCTCTCTGTGACAGCCTAAAATTTCTCTGGATTCATAATGTATCAAGAGAAAACACAATCTGGAGCTCTGAATGTCAGAAAATAATTGGTTTTGGTATCATCTGTCCCTAACCCAGTCTGTTGGGGTTATAGCTCTGTGCAAATTCACTCCACACTTTCTAAAGTGAGCCACAAGAACTGATCAAAGGTAGCAAAGGCACTCGCCACTTTCCCTGAAGAGAATTTGCTTTTAATTACCTTCATTGTTTCCAAAAATTTTTGTTCCTTTTCTCCATTGATAGTATCTTTATACCTAGATTTTCAAAGACTAACATGTCACGGCATTACTGGAGCACAATATTATTCTAAAAGCAAATCCAAGCTGCACTGCTAGAACTAATGAATGTTTCTCTTTTTACTGCTCTTTTGCAATGAGGCATCATATAAACTCTTTTTCTGACACATTCCCTCAGTCTATTACAATTTAGGATATTGGTTTTATTTTTTCAGATTTGTTAAACTGATCTATTATGTAACAATGTCCTGAATGACCAAATGTTGACATAAATTGATAAACAACAGAAGTCATCTCATTCCCTTTTTTTCCCAGACATTGCAGGAAGTAATTACATAATCCATTTCACTCCTTACACTTGCAAGCATAATTTCATTTGCCATATTTCAGCTTCTGCCAAGCTCTTTTGCTTCTTCCCTCAGAGAATATCTAAACTCTCCCTTCTTTTTTTTTTTCTCTGATTAATGAAATTCTTTGTTATATGTTAGTAAGCATAATATATTTTTTTTATTTTGGTACTTTAGATATTTGGGTTTGGGGCTTTTTTCAGTTTATGCAAACTTTCATTTAAAAATTTAGCTTCCTTTACAGCTCACTCCAGCCATATCCATGCTTTCTAAGTAGTTCCAGAATAATGGAGTGACAGTTCAGATGAGAAACACATTTGATATAGATTATTTTGCTTATTGTGTAGATGTGGCCACACTCCTGGCACATAAGCAATGCAAAAGATGTGGAACTGGGCACTAATGGCAGAAAAGGGAAATTGCCCTACAACAAAGAAAGCATTTGTAAAGACCAAATCAAGCTCTAAGATTGTAGAGGATGAGGCAAGTTCTAAAATGTAGAGGAAGAGACGAAGGGTAAATTCACTAGGCAAACTGAAGAAAGAAATATTTAAAAATCAAGCACCAGAAGAAACAACGCCAAATCTCTGAAGTTGTAGTGCAGCTGAGACAGCCAAGGAGATACACAGAGGAATACATCATTAGCAACAACAAACTCTTGGAAAATGAACAGAGGATATTCTCTAGATGGTCAGAGCAACAGAATAACTACCATGTTACAGAAACAAAGCATGATTTTTGGATGTTTCTGTGGAAAAGTACCGTGTCATCCATCAGTAATGCGGACTGAAGGAAAAGCATGTAAATAAAGCGGTATGATTAATCAAAGTGAAGTGTAATTCACAGATCAAGATGTACAGAGCCTGAGAAAACCAGATATCCCCAGGAAGAGGTGGTATCTACAATTACTGAGCTCAGAATGCATCCACAAGAAATACAGAAGAATAAAGTAGATCCAAAAGCACATCCTCTGTACAAACTCAAATTTCCTTGGCAGAGTCATAAGAGGACATCTGTCAAACAAATTAAAGCAAAAGAAGTTTCCTTTGAAGCTCATAGAAGATGTAAGAGAAACAGTACAGAAGCAAAGAAATGTTAATTCTGAGCATCATTGTAATGATGATTGCTTATAAGAAAATAAAACCCCTCATGTATGATTGGCAGATCATGAGAAAAGATAATAGTTTGTCATGCTACTTGATGATGAGAGTGAAAGATCAGTGAAAACAACTGGTGGTGATTATTTTTTAATACAGTCACATTACTGCATATGTATTATACAGCAGTAAAATCAAGAGAGACAAGTTAAGAGTGAAGGATGGAACACCCAAAAAAACCCTTTCAGACCCTTTGCCCTTAGCTACAGCCCCTGGCTCCAAAACTCGTGGTCTCCAAAGGTAAGACTTGATGAAGTGACTGAAAAGGGGAGGCCTCCTCTACGTGTGGTTTGTGTGCATAACCCCAGTGAATAAACCAAGAAGGAAAGAAAGTGAATGAGACAAAGATTAAACAGAAGAAATGCCAGAGAAAAGCACTATTTGTTCAAACCATTTTGAAGTGAAATTTGGATTAAACAAGAGTGTGTGTGTGCATTTTACATGGCTAGAAGGCACTGCAGAGATTTCCCAGGGGTAAGACCTGAGGTTAAGACTACCCTCTGGTTACAATCTAAAGTGCAGTAAGTACTATTGATGTTTTCTAAGTATTACAAATTCTTCAGGAGGAAAAAAGTTGGCAAGGGAATGAAGAAGCTTAACAAGGGAATGAAGAAATAGCCTTTCAGAAGATTTAGCAAGTATATTGTAAAAACTTAGCTCAATACACATATTACAAATATGGCAAAAGCATACATGCTATCCAGGCATTCAGTGTTTTACTGCTACTGTAAACTGAAAAAAAAAAAATAAGGAGCTGAATAAAACTGGAAGAATCTAGTTCCATAAAAAAGCTTTACTTTGATTGGAAGGATAAGAGAAGAGAACTGAGAACAATTTAAGGTGTAAATGATAGTTGTAGATCTAACATGAAAATTATTACATTTATTAAATTATTAATTATTCTTACACTTATTAGATTTAATTTTATTTTCTATTGCTAATATGTATTCACTATTAAATAATCATATAAAAACTAGAAAACTGACTCCATTCTTCATCAAATTCTACCAAAAAATTATATACTATCACTCAGAATCACTCAATAAGAAGGTGACAAAAAGGGAGAGACACAAGCAGGGATGTATGGAAAAATAACAACATGAAAATAGATGATAGGAAACCTCACCAAAAAAAGTCGCTGACCGTAAGTAGTTTGACAACAGGGGAATGAAAAGAGAAGTTCCGAGTTGAACCACGACAGTACAAAAGTGGCTATTTATACAAGACATATTAAAGCTGAGATTAATAGTAGAAGGGAAGACAGGAAATAGTGGTGGAGACCCAAGACTATTAGCTGTTACTTAGGTGGACATTCTAAGTTGGCCAGAGAAGAAAATAAAGCATGCATAAGAAGTTGTAATTAATACTGAGCATTTTACAAGTCTGAACTAAAACCGGGGGGGAGGGTGGGGGGAAGGTACTATCAATGCAAAACAGAATTGTAAAGAATAAAATCATGGCAATGAAGGGTTTTCAACATTTACTGTTAATGAAACACTTGGCAAGACAGCAGATCCTACTTACAAACTGATGCAAGAGTCTCTATGCTGAATTTTTCCATTCAATGGGACTGTTAATTAAAAATGCGAGAAAAGATTGACAGAGATACCTCTTATGGCTCAGACCCCAAAAAATCTGGAGCATGAAAAGGTCAGTGATAAAATTTACTCTTCATCATGGTGGTGTCACAATGGGAGTACGTAAATCAAATTCTGTAACCACTATAGGATCACCAGTCCTTCAGGAAGAGGCACCGAGCTCCTTCTGTAAGCTACCAAGGAAAGCAAAAACTTTCTGAAGCCTGTAATGGGTCTTCTGAGTTGAAGTGACTAATTAAGTGGACTGTGGCATTTGAAATATATATATCTGATGTAGGAATATTTTACATAATAAACCAAAACAGACTTATAAACCCCTATGCATAATTTTAAGAGCTCTTTAAAACACATGCCAGTGAAATTTAAAAAGCACAATAGAACTCATAAAACAGAAATGTACATACATGCATACATAAAACATCTGTTTTATAAAGTAGCACATACCTCATGAGGGTTATAATCTGGAGGTAACTTCTCTAGCATCTCATCAGCAAGATGCTGCACCACTGCTTCCCGGGTTTCTCCCCCTCTAGTGCTGCTGTCTTTGGGCTGGATGCTCACTATGGTACTAAATGTCTCATTAGCCAGGTTGGTCTGGTAAGTTATATCTGCATTAGGGTGAAGTCCAAACACCTAAAAGTAAAAGGTAAAAAAATTGTGGGGGGGTAGGGGGAAGTGATTTTTCTTCTAAAAGTATATACATGGAAGAATGCATGAAAATGGATAAACAAGGAAGAAAGTTCTCAGCTCCATGAAACGATACATATGAACAGGCCAGTGGAAGTTCATCCATTTAAATGGCCAAGGACCAAACCCAAATTACATGAAAACATTAACATAGGCTGCATATGCAATAGCGTTTTCATTCATATCAGTGGGAGACTTTTTAACTGATCTGCTTATCTTCACATGGATCATGCTGTGGAATGCTATCGGGGGTAAGAACAGATTCCTCTCCTTTGGTTCAGACTAGAGCTTGTTGGAAACATGCCATATGTGGACACTGACACCTTACCATTAGTTCTTTGTCTCTATGGGTCTACTGCTGTTGTACCAGCTCAAGTAGATTCCCCTAATTATCAGACCAGTCAACATTTCTAACATGTTTTATTTTACTCAGTCTCCTAGGCTTATAAGCCATGTAGCATGGTGAATAAAATAATACCCACATCTGAAGTACTTAAGGATGGTGATATATTTAGGATATTTTATGGTTTAGCTATTTTTGGTTGAAGTTTCCCCCTCCTTACTTCTCCTTCTCCTGAAATTGAATTATTTTATTTAAGATACAGCTAGCACAGAATTACTGCAAAGCTGCCCTTTGTCTGAATGATAATAGCTTTTTCAGAAACTTCCACTGAAATATCAGTAAGTCTATAATTGTCAGATTGACAATTGCAACCCTTCTCCAGGAGGAATTGTATGTACTGTGACTTATTTCACCAGCCCTCATTTAATTATAGCTATTACATATCTCCTACAAACTTTGAACCACTGATCCGACAATGAGAAAGGCTTGCCCTCGAACTGAGCACAAAAGCCAAGCAATCTTCTGTTTCTCATTTTTCACATTTTTTGTATATTCATGTTTCATATTTTACATTAGAACTGGTATATTGCAAGAAGACACTTCTAGAAACTAGTATTTACAGACTCTGAGGACAGAATTAAAAGGGCCATCTAATATTGTTTTACTTGCAAATCTAGAAACTCAGGAACAAGGGATATAAGTGGCTGCACCGGTGCCAAAGCCAGCAAAGCTGCACTGATTTACATCACTTGGGGGTCTTATCCTCACAACAGCACAAAGAATACAGTACAGACCTAAAACCACATTTGAGTGAGGGTGTGACTGTAACAGCATGCTATTAGATTCCAGATAGGATTTAATGTTTTGCACATAGTGGTTTATTCAAATGGAGTATTTAGAGCTGTAAAAAGCGAAAATACCAATGCATTTTATTACACTCATATTCTATGTGGAAGGAAATACACACTTGAAGATACACTCTCTTCTGCTTTTGCTCTTGCACAGTGAGGGCTTATTTGTTTGGTTTTTCTCCAGCAGATTTTGTGGCAATATTACAGCCCAAGTTAGCACCATGAAGAATATCTTCTGTATCTGTGAATGTAAATTGGAGCGGTAGTAGTGGCTAACTTAAACATTGGAGCAATATTAACAGAGAGACATGGGAGACATCTCTGGTCCTATGGTTTTATACAAGCGATGTATGAAGAAAAAGGAAAGAAGAAACCAGTGGGTGGACCAGTTTTCTGAACATCCTGTATATTAATCAAGGAGCTAAATCTCTCTATCTTTTTGATCATAAACCTCTGGGAATGTTGTTTAAAAAGGGAATGTTGGATTCTGTCTTTCAGGGTTTTTTAGCCTCATGAATCCTCAAAACCAATCACTAAAGCTCTACACTCATCTATCATCCCCTCCTCAGCTGGACAGTGGAGAAAAATTATAACAAAAAGTCCATGGTCTGAGATAAGGACAAGGAGAGATCAATCACCAGTTATCATCACAGGCAAAACAGATCTGACTTTGGAAATTAATTGAATTTATTACAAATCAAATCAGAGTAGGATAATGAGAAATAAAACCAAATCCTAAAAACACCTTCCCTCCACCCCTCCCTTCTTCCCAGACTTAACTTCATTCCCAAATTCTCTACTTCCTCCTTCCCACAGCAGCACAGGGAGACAGGGAATGCAGAACAGGATTTGTGGTCAGTTCCCCATATACTGTTTCCGACTCCTTCCTCCTCAGGAGCAGGACTCCTCCCACTCTACCCCTGCTCCAGCATGGAGTCCTTCCCACATAAGACAGTCCTTGACGAATTTCTCCCATGTGAGTCCTTCCCATGGGCTGCAAGTTCCTCCTGAACTGCTCCAGTGTGGGTCCCTTCCACAGGGTGCAGAACTTCAGGAGCAGACTGCTTCAGCTTGGGTCACCTGTGGGGTCATAACTTCGGCCATCAAATCTGCTCCAGTGTGGGCTCCTCTCCCCATGGGCGACAGGTCCTGCAGGAGCCTGTTCCAGCATGGACTCCCCACAGGGTCACAGCCTCCGTCAGGCATCCACCTGCTCCAGCGTAGGGTCCTCCCTGGGCTGCAGGTGGATTTCTGCTCCACTGTGGACATCCATGGGTTGCCGGGGCACAGCTGCCTCTCCATGGTCTATACCACAGGCTGCAGGGGAATCTCTGCTCCAGCACCTGGAGCACCTCCTGCCCCTCCTTCTCCACTGACCTTGGTGCCTGCAGAGTGGTTCCTCTGACATATTCTCACTCCTCTCTCTGACATATTCTCACTCCTTTCTCTGGCTGAAGGTTTGTGTGCAGATTTTTATCCTCCATAAATACATTATCCCAGGGGCACTGCCACCACCGCTGATGGGCTTGGCCTTGGCCAGCAGTAGGTCAGTCTTGGAGCCAGTTGGCTTTGTCCCTGTCACACACGGGGGAAGCTTCTGGCAGCTTCTCACAGAAGCCACTCCTGTAGCCCCCTGCTACTGAAACCTTTCCATGCTAACCCAGTACGCCAAGTTCAATTGCCCTCCTCAGAAGACAGTGCTCGTTCTGCTCAGAGGATGAAATTTCGTCAAAGGAGCAAGGACACTGCAAGCAGACCGATTCAGTCTTTCTTAACTAAAAATGGAAAAGGAATGAATCAAGGAAACACTGTTTGGACTAGCACAGTATCCTTTGTGAAACGAAGAAGATTGGGAGATTAAAAGGTTAAAGGTTTTCATGAGCAATTTTGACAGGTTTTAGAGTGACAGAAGAAAGTCACAGCTTTCTTCCTAACGACTGAAAATGTGAAGGACAAAAAGATGTTTGCATTCCTGGACTTGCTTCTATTTACATAAAAGCTAAAGGTAAAATTCCCCTACCTCAAGCCATACATACAGATTTTTCACAGGCATCAAAACACTTTAAAAATACATTGCAGCATTGTAAGATAGGTTCCCAAGTGCTTAAAAGAGCAGATCCATGAAAGCAGCACCTGAAATCTGACAGAGCCAAGGTTCATACACTGATAGGAACCACTTCATGAGCCAGGCTCAAATGGATCCCACTGATGCATTATCATGTCTGCATTTACTCTCACCTGGAAAAGGGGCATCATTGCTGGCACAAATACCTTTGCATTCTGCGTTCACTATCTTCAAAGACTCAGAACTTTCCAAGCTTATTTTATGACCTTGGAAACTTCTCACCCTCTCAGCCAGCACATTATCAGTAAGTGAAAACCAGTTTTTTCTGTTCCACTCCGTCTATTTAATTTTAATAGAACTTATTTCCAATGGCATTTATCAACTTAATAGAAATGAGACAGAAATCCAGACCATTCACTTCTGTTTCAATTTTCCAGAGCATTCTCTTCTGTTTCAGTTTTAACTAACTCCATCATGCGTGCCTGTACTGGAGGGAACAGAAAGTCGCCATCCTCCAATCACTGTGACCACTGTGGTATGCACACATTGGGTCATGTAAAACTGTTACAACAATTCATGGCAACATCCATATCTTTCTTTTGTCAACATGGAATAAACTCCCAATCATAACTTGCAAAATGAGATGATAGGGCTTTTTTACTTCCATTATTTCTCAGATTGCATGTCTGCTCAATCCCACACAGAACTGTGAAACCACAAAACAGTTTGGTTTGGAAGGGACCTCTTAGGGTCATCTAATTCAAATCACCTGCTCCAGCAGGGTCAGCTAGAGCAGGCTGTCCAGGACAGTGTCTCCAGTTGGGATTTCAATGTCTGAAAAGATCGAGACTCCACAACATCTCTGGGCAAACTCTTCCAGTGTCTGACCACCTTCACTTTAAAAAATGCTTCTCTTAGTCTCAGATGGAATTTCCTGTTATTTGATTTATGCCCATTGCCTCTTGTCGTTTCAGTGGGTATTATCAAAAAGACTCTGCCTCCATCTTCATAGCATTCCAACAGGTTTTACACACGTTGATAAGAGTGCTTGAACCTTGCTGTATCAACCTTCCAGCAGATAATTGGGGTTGTTAAAGTCCTCCATGAGGACCAGGGCCTGTGAATATGAGACTTTTTCCAATTGTCTGAAGAAGGCCTCATCTACCTCTTCCTGGTCAGCAGATCTACACTGAATGCCCACTATAATGGTCTGCCTGCTAACCTTGACCTATGCATATGCAATTCTGAAAAAAAACCCCTCCTTAAGTTATTCATCTGACAAAAACTCTCTTTAATATATGAAAATATTTTACCTCTGGTGTATCAATCGCTGGCAACTGCTCTATGTACTGGAGATAGTCTTCTACTGTATTCCCCTTTGGAATAACATAACCTTTGTAGAAACAAAATTTTTCACTGAACATGTGCTCTCCAAACCAGACTCTTGCGTACGTGTTCAGCAGTGCCTTGTCGAGGTCATCAGTCACACGGCCACCGTACTGCACCTCTCCAAGCATGTAGCGAACACAGCTCCAGTTCACTCCGTGTTTGATACCCACGTCATTCAAATGGTTCTGAACGAACTGCACACTGGCTGCGAAGTCTGCCTGATTAAATTCGTAAGGAATATTCCAGCCCAGTGGGCCAAACTTCCTTCTTTCCTGTAAAATAGTTAAAGGTAAAAGACTGATTGGTAGTAATTGAGAAGAAAATTTAAGTGCAGAAGAATACATGAAATATGTTAAGGATGCAGTTGTCCAGCTGGAACTCTAAAGTTTCACCAAAAAAAAAAAATTCAACACACACACGGCCAAACAGTTGATTAATAATCTCCCTATATAAACAAAGAATAGGAATATTAACATTTTCACAAAGAAAAAAAGTATCTTTTTAAAGTGCAGCAAATCTCTTAGTCTAGAACTATAGCTTTTGAATTTCAAAAATTAAGCTACTGTTTGAGGCAAGGGTGTCCAAAATCATCAGCCATGATCATTGTGTGTGGTCTTACTATGGACTAGATATATTCCTATCAGTGCTGTCTCTGCATGGTGCAGATTCGAGTAGGAAAAACTGCTTCTTAGTGAATCATTTACAGACTCAGCTGGCAGTATATAGCTGTTAGGGCAATACCTGGTAATTGCAAATTTTTAATTTCCACCAAGAAAGAAGTGATACCACAGTGATACAAAGAAAAGCATACCACAGGCTTCCACTGGACCACAATATATCAGTGCATGGGTGTCACAGAGCTAAATTAACCAGGCTCCAAATATAAGCTAAGAATACTGCAAAATCTATCGATAGGATGATGAAAAGTTGTGGTTAATCCATAAAGCACTTTCTTTAATGGAACTCCTGAAAGTCAAGACCCAAAATCTACTTTCATTTCCTCCTACAGGTTTCAGAGCAGAAAGGATTTATATTCACCCTCTTATACCTTCTTATTGTGAATGCAGCAGTTTAAGACTATGGTTTTCCAAACCATAAATTGTAAATTTCTCTAATATGCTTTTATGATTTAAAATATTAGTAGAAGTCCAGTTAGTTGAAAGACAGATCACACAGTCATTGCCCAGGACTTTAATAGAAGAGTACTCTAATTGATCACTGCTTGATTGTCCTTTTTTTCCTCTGTAATATCATCCCTGTTGGAGGTACAGGACCAACATGAGCAAAATTGTAAGTTCTAACACAGTTGCAGTAAAAGAGATACGTTGTTGTTGTTTTTCTTATTCTATTTGTGTTAATTTCCCAACATGGGCCTTCCCTTTAAAAATGTTTTTCATTTAATTACAAGGTTCATTAATAAATAAAACATGGCTTTATGACAGAAGAAAAGAAATATATTTTTAAACCTGAACAGTTGTGTGCAGAAATGCTACAGCATATAGCAATGGTTTCCACTGTGGCATTTTGCTCATTCCCAGCAGATCCTGAGTAACAGCTGAGTACGTTCGTTTTAAGCCAGCTTTCACACCTAGGAAGTAAGTATAAAAATGTAATACATTGGTAAAAAAAATGTATGGAATCCGTAAGTCCAACCTCTGTTAAGTATCATTCTCTATTCCAATTTGCAGTATCATCTTATTTATACCTTCAAATAATATCTTAGAATCAATTATCTGTTCAGCTGGTCATAGCAGGCAAACTTCAATAACATTTTGTTTTAGGTGGATAACACAACCAATTAATTTCAAGAGTCTGGAAAGAATTAAAATTAAGTAATCGTGTTCTAAATGTTCCCAATAACAACTGAAATAGAAACATAACTATTTAGCAACTATATGGCAATAAAAAAGACACCTAACATCATCTAAAATATAGCACTGGGTATCCAAGAGTTTGTTTTGATATTTACTTATAAAATGAGATTTTAGTTTTACTTAAGATCATTTTGCTTAGATTTGATTCCTATAAAAATCTCAAAATTCTGTATGCAGGTTCTCCATCTGGCCTGCAGGCACCAAGGTGACGACATAAGAACCTAAATTCATAGTGCAAATACTGATACTTGGGGAGGTTTGTTTGAGCACTGACATTTCATATCCCAGGAACAGCTTTAGGCAGTTGATACTGATACAGTCTCAGCTTCCATGGAATACAGAAGCTCGACTACTCCCAGATGTTTTCAGGCAGGGCTACTCAAGCATCTTTTGCCTTGGGCAGACAACCCAAGCATGAGTTACTGACATCAGGTCCCTCTTATGATACCTTCCACCTAAACAGCTTCACACAAGTCTAGAAGGGCAGATTCCAAGTGCAGAGAAAAGATTGTCCAAGTGATCCTACTTCCCATGAAGCAATAAAAGGACTTTTGCTTTGTTCGTACTTCTCAAAGATCCTGTAGAACAATATTCAAACAAATAGCTTTTCAAAATATTGAACGGATATCATAAGAGGGTTCCAAAATCAAACAAAATTGGCTTATCATTGTGCTACCAATGTGGCAGAGCAGTCTTAGAAAAATAAAACTGTCTATATATATTCATCCTGACTTCAATTGTTACACTGGGCTTTTTTTTTCTGCCACTAAATGCCAGTTGCAAATTTGCTATAGCTTGACTTCTAAAACAGCCTCTTGGAGCTATAGGTTGTTACCATGAGAATGATTAGGAGAGGGCCAGTGTGCCTAAAAAGATGCTCAGCTCTGAATTAAAAAGAGGGAGAGGAGAAGAGGAAGAAGTAAGAAATTTTTATCAACAGACTGACTACCTACTCTTGGGATGGAGTATAAATGCTGAAACAGGATGTATTTCACAAGATCAAACATTTTGTTGACATCTTAGTGATGTTCAAAGGAAGCTAAATACTGAAATAAGAGGTTTTCACATCTGAAGCTTTAAATAGGATCTTGGATAAAAATTATCAGCTCCTACTGACATCATCAACTGCAATCAGTGGCAACACATATATATAAAGAAAGGGCATGTTTATTTATTTATAGGCCTTGATAAGATACCTCTTCTCTCCTCAAGGTTTAACAATCATCTTGGCCTCTCCTCACATAGCATATTCTCTAATCCCTTCAGCATCTTTGTGGGCTCTCGCTGGACTCATTCCATCCATGCCTTTCTTGAACTCCATTAATACAGAAACATGAGTCCAAACCGCCAGTTAAGATGCAGATCTCACATTGTGCTTCTGCATGTAGACTACTTAGGTTAGGGAAACTGGGGGCTTAGAGGCCCAGAAAACATGAGATGGACATCTGAGTGTGAGGAAACTTCCTGGAAGTGGAGAAAGATCCTGGATGTAAGGAGGTGCATGGAGGCCCAGAAGACAAGGGGATGCCCAGGGACATGGATAAGTAATGTCCAAGACTGGTAGCTGCAAGTAGCTGCACAGTGAAACCAACATTACTTTCTGCCCAACCTTCCTGGACCAGCAGCGTTCTCTCCAATGGGAAGGGAAGTCATTCCTACCTTGAGGAGGTTCATTGGTAAATTTTATAGAGGACTGTAAAAGATTAATAGGAAACTCTGGATGAGCCTCTGTAGTGATCCAGGTTCTGAAGTCTTCACTCATAGACTCTTTTGTTGTGATGGTGTCCATTAATTCATTAAGAAATTCCAAGCCAAGGTGGCAGTTCTGTAGAAGGAGCCATCCTCCATCTTGCATGCACTGATTTAACAGGTGCCTTGCATGGACTTCCTGGCCCTGACCCATTGAAATGGCACGGCATGGAATGTTCTAAAAATAAAAAAGAAAGTTTATTTTATATGTAGTTCGTTAGAATTATAAATGTGATGTATTGCTTCCGTAGATCCCTGTGTAGTGACATTCTGCCACAAAGAAAACCATTAATATCAATGGGGACTGATTATATTAAAACAGAGTAAAGAAAACAAAACAACAAAAAAAAGCAAAACCCTTCAAATTCCTCTTATCTTTGACCTGTTGGAAGAAAATGACACCCACTGGAAATAATATTATTTTGCTGGTCTAACAAAATCTATGGGATAAGACATTTGAAACATTTTTTTCAGCTTTTTCACCACTTTTCCAAATAAAGCAAGACATAAATACAGCCTGACCATTCTTTTTCCTGTGATGTGGACTATCTTGAGATGGGCAGATATTAGGGCTTCAGATAATAATTAATACACAGAGTAAACCCAACAATTCTGGTGATTTTTTTACTGTCTGAATATATTTATTTCATTTAAAAGAGAACTGTTGATGAAGCAGACAGGACAGGAAAGATTGGTTCACATTTAAGCATTGCTCAGGAAACATCCTGTATTATTAAATGGCAGCTGTGTAGGCACTGATTCAGAGGATTCCAGTTTGGTGACATGCTAGCTCGAGAGCAGATCTAGATTCAGAAGAGAGAAGTCTTATAAATGCAAACATAAGAATTCTGGAATTCTATGGCATCTTCTCCAGAGGCTATGGGAGAATAAAGCCATTTGTTCAGAAAACCAGAGGATGATATAAGCTCTCGCAAGGGGATCTGAAAAAGATAAGGCTGAGATCAGGACCACACAGGTCTGTCAGTAACATGCAGGCAGATCCTCTCTTGCTTATTGCTCTTGTTACTCTTGTTCTTTTTAAGTCTGGCTCAGGTTGGCTACCTGACTCCTGCCAGGGAAATCCAGAGTTATCAAACCCAGCTAAACATATTATTCTGCATAACTATTGAGGGTGAAAGAACTGATGAAGAGACTTTGTTTCATGGACAGTTTCATGTTCAAGACCTACAGCTGAGTATCCCTCATGCAGTGAGCGACGAGCTGAATTATCAGTCTGGGCCTATCTTCAGCTGGCTGAGAGCTACAAAGGTTAATCTTGACCTGT
Source organism: Melanocharis versteri (assembly GCA_013397845.1). Lineage (NCBI taxonomy): Eukaryota > Metazoa > Chordata > Aves > Passeriformes > Melanocharitidae > Melanocharis > Melanocharis versteri. The sequence goes on along the minus strand of VZTG01007434.1, from coordinate 115,423 downwards.
ACAGCTACTCAGACTCTCTGACTGTGAAACAAAAAGGAAGGAAGACATCCACTCCTAAACAGCGTGGAGGAGGCTGCCCTACTTTTGCAGGAGAAGAAGGTTAAGCATATGGACACAAACTGTGCTGGGTCATTTGGCCTTAGGGTCAGAGAATGGGGCCCTGACCTGATTTTACACAGCAGTATAAATACAGCTGCTGTATATGATCCCCCATATCCTGGCAAGATTTAAGGACATGAGAATGCCAAAGATAAGAAAGCAGTTAAATCCTGCTCTCAGGTCAGTGAAACCCGAAACTGTAGCTAAAAGAAGCAAAGCTGAACAGCCTGTGAAGCCTCTGGCTATGTGCCAGAGGACAAAAAAACTTTACCTTTTTTAAGATGCATCTGAGTACAGCTAGCACTCCCGTAAGTCAAAGACTATGACTACCCCTGCATAAGAGTGCATAAATATTCAGCAGGTACATTATTCCCTAACAAAGCTTCTTCTCATAATTTGCTCTTCTCAGCAATGCTACCTCGCAAATGTACAATCATTAAAGGTTATAGAAACATCGAGAGAAGGGAAAAAATATTTTTCACTATGAATTGTCCTCATTTTACTCCTTCTGAAAGAACTCTATCAAAATGTCTGCATACAGAATGTTTCTTTCAATAGTGAGTCATATCAGCATATCCATGTCATCTTAATACACCGCTATCCAGATGAAAATGCTGGCATTTTAGTCTCTACAGTGGCCCTGACAGTTCTGTTGAAGGTTCTGTGCATCATTCCCTAAAAGAAGAAACAATCTCTACTATAAAAAAAACCTCTGACTTTAATGGGGTCAAAGTGCTGGCATAAGAAACTTCATTTTAATCCTGAAAGTTAAATTTTCACTCCGTCTTAAAGTGAAAGTTAAGGGGGCAGAAATGCAACTAGTTTTAAGATAGAGCTTGTTTCGTTTATAAACAAGAATATATAGCTCAGTAGCCACAGATACTGTTCTCATTTCTTTGGGAGAAGGCCACCTGAACAACTAAATTTTAGAGTGAAAAATAAATTCTGGACACAAATTTGAACATTACCAAGAGCAGACAGCTGATTTATACTGTTAATATCATACTTAGAGGTACCATCCATACTGACAATCCATTTTAAGACTACAGATCATGACTGTAAAAGGGAAATAATTGAAAAAAGGGGTCCAAGTTTTTTTATCATTAAGAAGAAAAGAACCCCACCACCACCACCACCCCACTCCAAGATCAGGTCCTTGGTACAACTCACCTATATTAAAGATTTAGTCTGGAAAAAACCAGAGAAATCTTGAAGAAAGACAGGAACTAAGTACAATTTGTTGACATACTAGCAAAATAAACACAAAACTCCCTTGCAAATGTTTCTGAAAACTAAATTATTTCTAGATACGTGTTTCAAAAGCTAAAGGAAATGCTCCAGCTGCTGAAAATGCTCCTCAAGTTCCACATTGTTATATACATTTTTATTTTTAAAAACATCTGTGTTTTTATTTTGTTTTGTGGCATTTGGATGGCTTTTGTAAACTTGAAAGGTTTCTATGCTGTGTGGTTAGGTCTTTACTTCAAGAGATTAGAAAAGAACTTTACAGCTAAACAGTGCTGTTGACTTTACATTTACAGGTGACACTAGAATTGAACTTCAGGTTATGACAGCCTAGCTGGTGTTGCCTTGTTCATAAACCATGTGTGAATAAACAAGGCAATCCCTTCAGCTCTTTTGCAACCTCACATTCTATTTATTCTATACACATTTCCTGAAAGCATGAAAACATATTAAGAGTGCAATATACTTTTGGTCTGACAGCAGACAAGGATCAAATTAATGACTTCAGATTTAAGATTCCTAAATTTAAACACTAAGGGAGAGTTAGGTCATAATTTAAGCCATCTTCAACACAGGCAGACAAATAAGGGTCCTGATTTTCAAACAGAACAAGCATCTCCACTTTCTAATTAATAAGCCAAAGAGATTTGTGGGTCCTCCCCACTTTTGCAAGTATGTCTTACTCAGTGTATACTAAAATGCAGCACCATTAAATGAAGATGCATTCTAACAAGGAGGAAAATTTATGGAGATCCACTGTAAATAACTTCTTCTTGGGAAAATTTTACATAGGTCTACATTGTGAACCATAAAACAGAGCACAGAGTGCCTTAAAGTGATGCTGTTCTGTAGGAAATGTTGAATTTCTCCATCAAGTGCACAGATTGAATGCTAGGGTGTTAAAATTAATTTCTCTTGTCACTGTAGTTATGATTTTTTTCTGTATCATCCTGTAATCATCATTATTGTCAGCTCCTACAGTGAATGCAACACCATGTAAACCAAAAATGTTGCTTTTTTCTCATAGTTCAGTACTTTTCCTAAGTAGTGGACTATCATAGTCTGCTGGATAAAGATGGAGGTCTGTTTGGAGTCAAACAACTGCAAAAAGCAAGACTACAACATTGTAATTTCCTAGTAAATGCATTTTGGCTACTGATCAAAAATTAACTTCCTGAGAACACTAGTATGAATACAAATATAATTATTTAGACTGCTTTAAAGTATGGAAATACCACTTCTAGTGCAATGAAGAGTTAGAAATGTCTTTATCAGCTGTAGAAAACTCAGTTTAGGAGGATACCTTTGATTTGGCAAGACGTTCTATATTTTCAGTGGGGTCAGACCCCACTGATAAAAGGCATGTCAAAGGTGTTCGACAGTCACTTTCTGTCCACATTGCTTCCATTTCAAGAATAAATCCTTCTGCATATTTCCCTCCAAGAGATTCTGCAATGTAGTACCGAGCCTGGAAAAAAAAAAGAAGGTTACCAGAAAAATATATATGTATCTTTACTTTTATAAATTTAGCATGAATCAGTGGTGTGGAATTTACCAGTATCTACACTGGAAGGCAATGACTGTCTAAACTTTAATTTTCAACTTTGGTGTAACAAAAGTTACAGTCCAGAGGAGGCAACCATTGAAATTCTCAAATAGCAAACTTCAAACAAAGAAGAGAAAGAATTCTGCTCACGCAACAGCCATCCTGTGAACACTGTTGCTGGAAGATGCTAAATGGGTTTTTTTAAAGAACTGAAAAAAAAAGAAAATCCATGCAGAATAGATCCAGTGTCAGCTCTGAGGACAGCCCAGATATTGCCCCTAAATTACTGCCTGCTTAAACTTGGTGGATAGCCAAATAAAAGTTTCTCTACACCAGTTCCATTCTTAGTTCCTCTAAGCATGTATTATTGACACTGCCTCTACAGTATAGTGGATTAGCATTTTATTAGCATTAGATCTTTCATCTGACCCAGTTACAATCTCCCATATATTTATTGGTACTTCAAACAAATTCTCCTGTCCAATGGTAACCCAATTCAAGTCTCTTAGGCTGAATATCTATTTCTACAAAACATAAACTCAGCTCAGACTTGATCCTTAAAGGTCAAACCTCCCTTATGCCTCTATTTTTTTCTTTTCACAGACATTTTCTAAAAGAACTTCTAAAGCTACCCTAGTGCATGAAATTCTTCTTCGACTGAGGTGATTTCCTAGCTATGTAATGACTGTCACAGATTCTGAGGCATGTATGATGAAGAGAAGCACTGAAGAACAAGGTGGACTGAGGAAGATGACAATTGTAGAAAAAACAACCCTCAGTCACACACTATTAAGTGTAACTTTCGTTCTAGACAGGTAAAATTTCTAATACTTGGGAAGACAGTAGGGAAAGAAGAGATAAAGAAGAGAGTAACAAAAGAGATCCCCTCTTTCCTCAGAAATTAAAATAATTACTTTTTTTGCAACCATTGTTCAGAGACATTCTTTTTCAGAGATGGTTGTGCAAGACAATAATAAATGATTGATAAATAAGTTGATAGATAAGTGTTGATAAATAAGCAGTAGCAGCTTTATTATTTTGCTCTGTTTAAATTATGGCAGTTGGAGCTCCCATACTTCTCTCCTACTTACTGATTGAAGAGTAGAAAATTAAAAAGGATGGAGCAAGCCTGGTTGAAAAAGAGGTCCATGAAAATATGGTGTCCCCTAAATACAACACAGATGCTATCACAGCATGTAACATGTAAAGTTGAGATATGCGGGAAAGAAAAACTACTACTTTCCAATACAGAAAGAAAAAAAGTGAAAAAAGGATACTCATGGGCTCGTACATCTCTTTTACACCCACATAGAGAAGAAAAATCAAAATATCACAGACTGTGGAGAAACTGCTAGTCTACTGCAGTTTCTTTTATGACATTTGCCATGAGGGAGCCTTAATTATTACTTTCTCAGTAGAGAGGATAAGTAAACAGTTTATTTGCTGTTTTAGTGCACCTGTCATAAAAGTGAATTGTTCTTTTTCCACCCCTTCTGTGAAAAAGAGCAGGGATGTATCTTTTGATTCACCAGAGGAATACAACTTCTTTACAGGTTTCATGACTTGACTTTGAAAGCACCACACAGAAAGAATGGCATTCTTGCAGCTCCAACACAACTTCATTCATGTTCTACTTCTCAGTTCATTGCAACTAATTAAATTAGTGCTTTCACACATATTTTTAATGAGAATTTCTATATCTGATTTTTCAAAATAGCTCACTCTGCAACAAATATTATGGTAACAAGAAATTCAGGGAACATAAGTTTGGAACTAGCAGATCTTCAGGAGATGTCACATGGCATAACCATTGTACAAAAGTGTATCTTACTTGGGCAACAGTGTGATCAGGGCACCAGCTACGGACAAGGAGCAGTTTATGGAATTGATCCAGTAAGCTGTCATAACCATCAGGAATAACAGCTTTTTCAGGAGCTTCTTTATCAAACCAAGCTTTCCAAGACTTCTCATTCTTAACAATTTGCACCAGAAGTTGATTGAAAGGGTACAAGCTAGATAACTGCACAAGATTCAGCCATGTCGTGTCAAGGATCCACTTTTTTGGTTTTGGTTCCACAGAATTAATATCCAAGCTGGCACCTCCTGCAAAGTGAAAAGCATTATAGAGGAAAACAAACATTGTTAAACAGAAAAATGACAAGCAATAAAAAATACTTATTTATATAATTTGGGCAGTAACATTTTATGTCAACCAGGATATGGAGACCTAGAATTTGCATGGAAGACTCATTTAACAAAGACCTAATTGGGAAGTGGTCTCAGTTCCTCCCAAAGCTGATATCCCACTAATTTTTGTGCCGCTTCTACTGCATCTGTAGAGCTGGAATAAAACTTGACTACCTAAAAGGATACTCAAACCCTGTTCTTCAGACCAGATGTAGAATGGTAGAGCCTCCTTTCATCTATACCAAAGAACAAGAAAGCACATGGTGCATTCATTTCCAGGACTGTGCAACGTCAACAGCCTCTTAGCTCAACCAGCACTCAGCCTCGTGCCCATCTGCACACCCAGCACAGCTGAGCCACAGCTGAGCAGTAACGGAGTGTTTGCCAAACAAACTGAGATTTTTGGATGCCAAGCACCTGACTGTACTTGTCTTTGCACCAGATCGCATTTATCCTATCTTGGAGACAGTGAGGTCGACCCCCATGAAATTTTACACACCTTACTAAAATTTTTCTTTGTCGTTGTGTCTGAGTAGTGACATAGAGTAGTGACATAATGCAATGCAATAGAAAAGTGTTTTACAACATGTAACAGACTTCCACTTTTTTGTGCTGATACTTAATTCTGGTACAGAGTCCTGATGCACTCACATGCCTGCTCATAAGCCATTAAGAGAGCTTTTGCTGATTGTCTACAATCTCACAGACATAGATATGTGGCAACTTGAAAAAGAGGCAGAGAGTAGAGACTTAAGTTCTCTTACAAAGTAATGGACTTACTTTTTCTCGTTTTGCAATGTATAACAGTTAAAATAATTCTCATCTAAGCATTATTTTGATAACAAATAATCTATATTTCTCCTGGTTTAGAAAACTTGTCTCTTAGTTCCTTCTTAGGCTGTATATGCTTCCATTCAGAGGTTAAAAACCAGTAGATCCGCAGGATATAACACATTGTTAATGCAAGTACTGAAAAATCTGAATTTGGCAGTTCACAGACGTATGTAAACAGGAACATTTTTAGAGAAATTACCTTTGATCAGTGTCTCAAACTCAGTGTGCAATATTTTCTTGGCCTGCAAGTCAATCTTCAGTGCGAGAAGCAATGTGAACAGGAACCTGTGATTTTCATACAGACCTCTAGCTGTGTACTTGAAGACTTCATAGGTGAGATGCTCGATTATATAAACTACCCTTTTTGCTGGGATCTGAGATTTCCAAGATCTTTCGACTGATAGGTCAAAAATGCCAAGGAACTGCCGTAAGGATGTTTGGTACATGACATTAACCAAGCTCATTTCCACAATTAGGAAATAAAGGATGCTACCACGACATGCCACAGGCCGATACTCTTCACGTGCAGTATTGATTTTCACCTCTGTCTCCATTGCTGTGTTTATTTTTTCACTGACCTTAAAATTAATGGAAAAGACCATGAAGATTAAGTTGTATTACTTGTGATTTATACTACACAAGCAAAAGGAAAAGGTCTTGATTAAGATGACAATAATATTTTTAGTTGAGCTTTGCTTCCCTCTGCCAGTGTTTCAAAACAGACATTGTGTCTTCATGAGTTTCAACTCCTGTCACAATGGGAATTGATTCAAACTTACACCTGTAAAATATGCCTGGAATACAGAACGGTATCCAGGTGGCAGTTTAATTTTGCAAGTTTTTATGAAGAAAATATTATAGTGTTTCTATTATTTATTTGTTAAGAAGTCAGATGTTATACAGTGGTTCTGAATGGAAAAAAAAGCCAACAGGAATGAAAATCTGTATACATACAATCTTTAAATTACAATTTCAAAATGTATCTGCAGTACATTCAAAATTCACCTCTTCTGCTGTTGTTTTAGTGATCCTTAAGACTTCTATCAGAGACTCGTCTTCAACCAACGAGCCTTCTGTACTGGTTAGACGGCAGAGCAAATTATCTTCAAGCTCCTGCATTTTCCTCTTGTTGGATGTCACTTGTTCCATCAGTTTGATTCTTTCCGCTTCCAGTTCCTGTATTTGAGAAATTTGCCTTAGAATATTTAACATCAAATAAAAGGAAGATTCCTTATAAAGACACAGAAAATATGTGATTTCATGCATGTCAGATTGGGGCCTTTGTTGCCTTTTCCACAAAATACTGAAATATTACTAAATATTTCTGAATTAAAACAATGTATATGCATGCTGAATATATATATTAAAGTAATTTATATGTATACTGAGTTTATTTGATTAACGAAGCATAAATTCTGGAGAATGAAAACACATCAGGATTACCAGGAAAAGCTTCCTCATAGTAAGGTGCACAAACCACTAAAGATAGTTTCCAATGGCAAGTGATAAAAGCTACATTACACTGAGTACTTAAAATTAAATCAGATAAAGGACTGAAAGATGTTTTGTATGGATGGATTTTACATCATGAGCAAAGTTGACTGGATGACCTTTTCCATTTCTAATTTCTACGTTTCTGTGACTTTGAAAGATACAATCCTCTACTGCTTATAAAACAGGAAATGTTACAATAATTATCTATGTGATATGGATTTTTGTGCCCTTTCTACAAGACAGACAATGACAAGGGAACACAGGCAGACAATTCAACACAACGCCAAGTGAATTGACGCATCTGTACTGCACCGTCTACACAGCTCACAGATACCCTTGCTGGCTGCCTTTATTTCATCAATCAAGTCAAACTTCCTATAAGAAACAGGGAGTTAATAATAGTCTATTTACACCCATGGCTTCAGTTTAATTTTATTTTTGTCAACGTGTCAAGCTAGAGAAAAAGGAGATGTACAGAGTTATACAGGTTCTCCTGTATTTCAAAGAAGTGACAAATTTCTTTATTTTCACAAACTTCTCATTTGGAAACCTGTCAGAAATATGTTCTAGGGCTATAGAGTGTAGCTCTGTGGAAGCTACAAGTAACTGCATCCCAAAAGAGGGGAATGGCTTAAGCATCAGGAATTCAGCTTTCTGCATTTACTCCTCTTTCTATACCATTAATGCAAAAAAAGATTAGAATTACACAAAAGGAATACTTCCACAAAACACTCAAATATATTTAACTACATGCTTAAATTCCATGTAAGGATGTTCTTTATTTAAGATCAGGCACTTTGCCCATACTATTTGTGAGCCTGTAAAAGGTATATTTCAGAAAATTAGCAAATATACCAGCTGCAAGTTTTTTGTTTGCAAGAGAACTTTGTAACCATATTTGTAATGTAAAAATACCTGTTCTGAACACAAATAGTGGCAGCAACTTCATTATCAAAGTACAAAAATATGCTGATGTTTTTTCATATATTTACAGGATCAACCTGTAAAGCTGAGAAGAATAAACACTTCTTTGATCATATTTCATTGATCACTAGAGCAATCTTTAAGAATTTCTTGATTCCTTTAATCTATTACTTTATCTTAGCGATCATAAAGTTGTCTCTTTGTAATAGAAAACCTGTTCTTCAGAATCTCTGTTCATGTTATGTCTTTTCTTTGAACTAAATTTTTCAGAATCCCATTGGCTCTGACTATCTACACCACAACATTCATCTCTTACTAAGACAGAAGAGGCAGAACAACCGTGATGTCTTCATATCTGTCAAGAGAAGTTTAATAAATGTTGATCAGCTGTAACCATGTCCCTCTGCAGCAAGTAGTGCTGATATTAACCAGGTTCCCTTGCAACGCTCTTCAGCTGATGTACAGCACTGGAGGAGTATTTTTCAGTGACTATATTTTGGACCCAAAATGCAATCTAGGTGTTGCTATGTACATTCAATATGAATTCTTTAACAGTTCTGTCCAAGTAAAAAAACCAAAAACACAGAGCCAAGGTATCTTGTGGGAAGAGGAGTTTTTATATGTTGTTCACGAGAAACCTATCTCACTTCTATCTCGATTTAGACCTCTCCCTCCCTTCTAAGGTTGGTCAGGATACTCCCATTCACTCCTGCTGATGCTGTTCAATTTTGCTTACAGAAACCTACATCTACTGGAGTAAAGATTAAAAGTTTTGCATCTATAGCATTTGTCGCATCCTGTTTTTTCCCCAGTAGCTGCTGTTACAGTTTTTCTGTTTTTCATGGAATAATTCACAGGAAGTTTGTGCATTACAATGACTTTCCAGCCTCTGTTTGTGACTGTCAGACTGAAGGAAGGGCACTTAAATTCCAATCCTTACTTCAGTAAAGGCTCATTTTGAGCAAAGTGGAAGAAAATGACAGCACCACTAAAGAACACTGGTTACAACATGCTTTGGGGAAGTCAAAGGAGGAAAGAATTCCCTTAGGTAGGCAACTCCTTTTGCATGAGCAAGCCTGCCTGAGCTACTTACTGAAAGCAGCAGCTCTGCTAATGCAAACCTTAATTTTTTTTCTCTCACCTGAGAGAGGATTTTCTTCCTTATATTAACTTCCACACAATCAATGCAAATTTTAGTAAGAACACAGTCAAGTCAGTGCTCAGGGCTCCTTAAGAATCTTTTATCTCCTTGCACACTAGAGCCTGGCTGGCAAAAGTAGTTCAAGTTCACAAGCATTTTTTTCATGTAATTCAAATTAAGTTTAAAAAGGAATTCAGAAACAAAAGAGATTTCTGACTGAACAAGAAGCCCTTGCTGTATATGAAGGAATAAAGTTGTTTTATGTATGTCATGTATATGCCTGTGATGTATTTTTAATGAATAATTTTCTTTCTTCTCCTTCCAAGGCCAGATCTTAAAATAAATGTTTAGGTTCCCCCATTCAATTAAAAAACAGCTCCACATTGTCTTTCAGCAAATGCACAACCTTTAAACTTTCATTCACATTTCTGTTCTTGCATTTGATTTCAAGCGAGCCATTGAATATGTATGCACTCCTGGTACTGAGCAAGCCTTCCCTCTACACAACCACTGCAAGACTCGATACCTGCTTTTCTGTGAGGATGACACGGCCAAGGAGCTGATCTTCCAGCCCTTTCATAGTAACAGTGAAGTCAATCACAGTTGTTCTTGCACTAATTTCTGGAGTATAAACAGGATTAGCCACTTTTGTTGTCATATAGAGGGTGAACCCCTTCATCAGGTCTACCTCCTTGTCACCTACTTTCACCTGAAAATAAAACACATTTCTCAATTTTCAAAAGCTGAATTCAGAAATACTGCTATTTTAGCCAATGAAAAATTTATGAACTCCTTCTTTAACATTTTCATTTACACTTTTTAAACTTTCTGATTAAGGGTAAAAAAAGCCCCTCAAACAACCCCACGAGTTCACTACTCATTTTCTAACTGTTTTAAAGGTACAAATCATGTCAGTATTCAGATTACCCCATACCCAACATCTGTCCTATTGGGTTTTAATTTCATGTCTACAATTCATCTTACTTTGTGCCCTGAACCAGATTTTATGAAATTTTTTTCCAAGATGTTATCTAGAGCAGGATCGAGTTCCTCTCCAATGTCTTCAATTAACAAAGGTCGGCCAAGGGACAAGCAGTCTTCTACATGACTCCTGAAGAACTTGTGGTTCATAGCTGTAACCTAGGAAGATTGAGTCACAACACAGCATGCATTTGAAAGCACACAGAAAACAGCATAAAATCTATTGCAGCTTTAAAAAATTATACTCATCCTGGGATATCTACACAAATGGCTACATTTTAGGGACCAACACTTGCCTCTGCTGACATGAATGGAAGTTTTGCTTTAAACTTAGGAGGATAGGAGCTCACATTTCTTTATTGTTACTTATTTACTTATTTATCTGCATATCTATCTAATCATTGTAATATCTTAATATCTCCTAAATATAAATAGATTTATGCTTAGAACACTAATGTGAAATAGGGAAATATTTATGGAGTTCAGAAAGGGAACCAGTGTTACATAGGAGGCCTGACCTGACATCAGATGTTCAATTTCCAATTCAGTTCCACCAGTCTTAAAATTGCTAAAAGTCACACAGACTCCTTTTCATTTATTTAAATTTAATATATTTAACATAATCCTTTGAGATGATAATTGAGTAGCCATTCCAGGCATCTCTTAAGTCATGGTTTTTGGGTGTTTTTTTTACCAGGAAACAAAATTAGGATAGACCTGTTTTTAAAATAAATCCTTATCTTGCAGGCAAAGCTCTTTGAAAAAGGTATAATTAAAATATCTAGAAGCACATTACACAGTATTAAACCAGTATATTATTTAAAAATTAATACTCTGTTCCACCACTCTGCATTTTTTGTTTGTTATAATGTAGGCATATGTGTATCCACCAAAACAGCATGTTGCCTACATTTTTATTTCAAATTCAACTGAGTGATAAAACTCGTGTCTGGGTGACCAATAACATAATAATAACAAAACCATAGCAAATTACAATATCCCAGATGTAAGCCACAATCTAAACACTTGTGTATTTAGAGTCCTGACACAACTCTGTTCCTCCTGGACTTTACTGGGGAGAACTCAGATCCAGAGCAGGAGATGCAAGACTCCAGGAAGGTGGAATATGAGTTACAACCTTTTACTTCCCTCTTTGTTTCTCTTTCTCTATGACAAGCAACTAAAAGATTCATCATAAAAATAGATATACCATAACATACCATTCCAAGCTATTTTGCCCTGATATAGGGTACCCTGATATAGGGTACAGGTTCTGTGTCAGTCTAGTTTTAGTTTCTGCATAACTGTATACCAATAAACATCAGATTTAAATTACACATGGCCAAAGGATGATGGCATAAATGACACACATATTAAAAAAAAATTGTAAATTAACTATTTACCTGAAGTCCATTATTCTTTTCCTTATTTTTAATCCAGATCTTTCCTTGACCTTGTGGATCAATCAGCAAAGGATATCTAGATGCTTTTGTGACAATAATGCCATTTTGAATTGAAAGGTCATCATTTGGAAGACCCTGGAGGTTCCATTCACCCACTGTAGCATTGTCAACAAGCATACCAGCAAGGTTCAAGTTCTAATAGAAAACATGCATTTGCAAAATTAGTACCAGTAGAAAACATGTAAATACAAAATCAGTGCCAGTTAGAGGAGCTGTACTAAAACATCTGCTGTATGGTTTTTCTTCTTATTCTGATCAGAATGCATGATAGAGTGTGTTTGGTAGCTATTGCTTACTGTTTCTTTACTATAAAGTTCAGGGGCTCAATCACTGCAGTTGAGCAGTAATGAAGGTGAATTCTGTTGAGGCTTTGATGTCCACCAAGAGTGCCAGAAAAACTCTGAAGCCAGTTCAATACCTAATGACAAACTCATTTTTTGCCATTTTTAATGGCAAACTCTTTCCCTGCCAGTTCAAGTGGAAGTGTCATCTTGCTCACAAGAGCTTCCACCTTGAAAGTGCCTTCCAAGTATGAATACAGGATGGCTGTGGGAGACTAAGAGAAGAAAGAGGAGATGTGCTATGGATCAGTAACCATGAACTATCATGAAAGGTTATTGCTCATAAGTCAAAACCCTTCACAGTTCACATATTCTCCTAAAGTCCGATTTGCACTTGTCAACTAACTTGCTTTATTTTACTCACTATGAAAAGTGACTGGCCTTCAAAAAGGTGTATGTGAAGAAAACAGTGCTGAAAATAGCAAACCAAACTCTCCGACTTAGAAAAGCACCTTAGTAAGTATTGAGTATTTTAAAAATAGTAAAATTGAAGGTGGTTTTTTATTTGCTCCTTACATTTTCCATTCAACAATTCCTTCTTTTAGGCTTCCTCTAAAAATATGTTTGAAAGACATGAAAGAAAGAAAGTAAAAGCCTGAAAATCTTGCAAAAATAGCATAATTCAGCATCTGAAGCCTAAAGCAAAACTTCATATATTGTGAGAGTTGTGATACAATAATGAGACCTAATGATACCAGTGGTTGCATGACTCCAAAGATTTTTTACCCCTTTGACTTTTTTTACTGCTAAAATTATTGAAGACTCACAATGAAGCAACACAAGCCATTCTCAGAAGAGAGATTTTAGGAATCAAGTTTCCATTTGTGCAAAGGACAGAAAAGCATTAATTAGCCAAATTATTAGGCAATTGGAACCTAAAACCATATTTAGCTCCTTAAGCAGATGAGTAGGATCTAAACGGCTTTGAACTTTTTCTTACCTGCAGCAAGAAGCATCAGTCACCCTGCAACTCTCAAAAACTCAGCTAATTTAAGTGCCTAACTAAACAGAAAGGTGGCTAATTTTAAACAGATCTTTTTAAATTGTTATGCCTAAATGACTCATACGCCCACGGTCAGTTAGTTTGTGACAAAGTAAGGCAGATGTCAAGCCTTTTGCTTGAACTGCAAAGCTGCTTTCTTTCCTGTGGTGTGAAGTATCAAGAAAAGCCCATATGCTGCCTTTTGTGAGTACTTAATTCCCTGGGAAAAACAAAAACTCTCTTCCATACACTATGATTGAAATCATAATGCTGTCTTTCATGGGAACTATCTAAACAGAATTGTAAATACGTTTTGAAACTGACTAACTATGGCATTCTCCATCTAACCGAGACATATGGGGGGGGGGGGGTGGGGGGGGAAGCAACATGGAAACAGTAAGAAAGTATTCCTCAAATTTTCAAGGATGCAGCCAAATAGTAATGTGGTCAGAACACCCTCAGGGAAGCAGAATTTTAGTTCTTTATGTATTGCTTTCTAAGGACATCATACATCCAATTGCTTATCCTTAAATGGTAGGAATCTTGACAGATATTCCCGAAGGTAAGAAGCTTTTAAGAACATTTTGTACACTGAATCTGAGAAAGAGCCTCCCTGGGATGATTGTATGTAGGATAACTCCCATGCCACACTGGTAAAGAATCTTGCCTGAAACTGCACTGCTCCTGGTACTTTATTAATAAATCTATCTTGGCCTTAAGTATTTTTTATCATCAGCAGCTTTCAAAGGGACAAGTCAGAATCATTCATCTTTTAAGTCATAGCATAAATTGGGCTGGATTGCAAGTTTCACTCTGTCAGGTCAAGGTCAATCAGCATTACAAGAAGCATTATGCTACCCTAACATAAAAAAAAAATAAAAAATATATTCACAAGTAACTTCTATGAGGTGAAAAAAACCCTAATGGAAAAGAGGTTTCCCTAACAGAGGTTTTAAGTGCCAAATCCCAAAAGTCCTGAAAAGACGCTGCAGATCTACCTTTAGCTGTTTTACACTGATACAGCTGTACACAGGTTGCTCAGTAGCTCACAGCATTTTTCAGCAGCAACTGCTCTGTCAAAACCTTTGACAGCTGAGAACAGGAGCTATTTGAGCTTAATGCCTCAACTCCTGTGCTGAGAGGAAGAGAGAGTTCCTGAGCTATTTCTCCAACCTTTACTGCTGGAGAAAATGTACACAGGTACTCACAAAACCAAGTGGAAGGCAGCATAGATTACCCAGAAAGACAGTTTTGATTACTATGGCCTAAATTCTGCCTTCAGCATGAATATGTCTTCCAGGTACAGGGAAGAATATTAGACAGACCTCCTAAAAGTCATGGAATAGGAGCAAGGCTGCTGCTGGCCATGAGCAAAGCCTCTGCACCAGAACATCTGTCAGGTCTGGCACTCCTGGCGCGGGTAGCAGTAAAAGGAAAGGACAAGATTCATGCAAGGGATCCTGCCCCGTGTCATAATCTCAGCGTGCAGGTTGCTCACCTTAATAAAGGTAGAATATGAAGTGGCAGGAAACAGAAACTGAATGATGGGACCATAGCTCCACCGCATTTTAGGCCACCTCTGTCTGCACAGGCACAGGCCAGTGAAGGAGCTACTGCGATGTCAGCCTCACGGGTGACAAATGTGCATGGATTTAAAAGCTAGCACCGGAGCGAGCTGAAGTGCTGAAGTGCTGCAAACCAAGCCTTGCAAAATCCAGGGTTTGTTTAAATCAGTAATTTCTACAAGACACTTCAAATTAAACTAAATTAAATGCTGTGGGTGCACAGCAGAGGGTATGACAGGAGGGTATTTACTGATAATACACAGAAGTGCAAAGGTGATGTTTCCTCTTATGAGATAGTAAATGTATTCTAAGCTGATAAATTTTACTTTGTTTCCTGTATTATGCTATTTCTCCCAGGGCAGCTGACCTCAGACAGCATTTCTCTCTCAGATATGCCAGAGCAGCGTCCTACATACCAATTGTGAAATGCCTGACAGTATAAAGAGGAACTTAAAGCATATTGCTTTAGAAGCTCAGTTGTCAACTGTTCAGATTTTTTTATTTATTAAAAATTTGATGGAATATGACAACCTGTATATAATCTTCCAATTATGTACTTTTCTGGAACGAAATGCTCCGCATATAATTTCTCAGCAAGGCAAAGAATAAGGTCAGAATAGAACATGAACACTTACTTTACTGTATGGAATCTTTCTATTGTTCATCTCTTTCTTCCACAATTGGAGCAGCAAATCCCGGTACTCCTGATTGAAAGGTCCAGAGTAAGAGAGAAATCCAGTGGCCAAAAGAACATTCCCCACCAAATTAATAATTTGATTTTGAAAGTTTCTGCTGCTTGCTGTCCAACGAAGCTGTGTGTAAAATATTAAAAACAAGTTAGCTTAAGCAGACACAAATCTAACAGGAACATTTAACTTAAGAATTTATCTCTTTTTGGTAAATTTTCTTTCTTCAAAACAGGAGTATTTTTTGCTTTAAATCATTATTTTCAGAAGTAGAAGTTTGCTTGGAAGTGATGGCAACCACCTGAGCAAGTGGAGAAAAAGCATCTTTGCGAACAAGCTGGTCAAACTGGTAAGAAGAGCTCTAAAGGAGGAATGAAGTGGCAGAGGAGGACCAATAGTCATGTAAGGAAGTGGAGAACCGAGCTGGCAAACAAAATGTGTGGGATGAGATAAACAGTAGGGACCTCGTAATCAATAAAACAGGGCTAATGGAGGACCACTCTAGGGATGCCCACATAAACAAAGAAGTGCCCACCAGACAGAACGGTGGGGACAGCTTTCATACTGCTTACAGGACATTAATTATCACAGATGGGCACCTCTCTTAAGAGTTCCTACATGAATGTGCACAGCATGGGGAACAAACAAGGACTCTGCACATGGTTGCAGTGTCATGGTATGATGGGGATCACGGGAACATGGTGGAAAGACATCCTCAACTGGAGAGCGGCATCAGCTGTCTGTGGGCTTGTTAGGAAGGACAGGCTGGGAAGGTGGGAAGAGGGGTTTTCTTTCATGTGAGAGAGCAGTGGAATGCATGTAGTTCTGCACAGGAGACTTGAGGATGGACAACATGCCAGCTGGGAGCTTATGGGTTAGCATCAGAGGGAAGATCAACATGGGACACGTGTGTGTGTCTGTCACAGACGACGTGATTAACAAGAAGTAGATGAGGGCTCTTTCAGACAGCAGGAAGAAACCTCGCATCCATAGGCCTTTGTCTACATGGGGGGCTTCAACCACCCAGTATCTGAAAGGACAACACAGAAAGACACAAGCAATCCTTGAGGTTTTAAGGAAGGCGTTGACAAAAGTTCTCAACAGTCGAGTGAGGATTTAATGAGGGAAAGGCAGTTTGCTTAACCTCAGACTTGCAGATAAAGAACTGATCAGGGATCTAAAATTTGGGGGCAGCCTTGGCTGAGATTGTTTAGCCTTGAACACAGAGAGTGCAGGGGGAATTTGTACACACGTATCTATGGGTACAAATACATGATGGGAAGGTGTAAAGAGGAAGATGCCAGGCTCTCTTCACTGGTACTCTGTGGAATGACAAGGGGCAATGAACACCAATTGGAATATAAGAAATTCAAATTCAACACACCAAAAATACCTTTATTTCAGTGAGAGTGGGAAAAAACTGGAATAGGTTGCCAAGGGAAGTTGTGGAATCCTGGAAGATGTTCAAAACCCAACCAAACAATGTCCTGAGCCTTGAATAGGGGGTAGAGAGGTGTGTGGTTTGGGTTAGATGATCTCCAGAGGTCCCTTTCAATCTCAATTTTTCCATGATTCTACAATTTTGTAAGTATTATTTTCTAATGTGTTAAAAAAATTTAAAATAATTAACTAATATTTTTGCTTATTCCTTTCTTTCCAGATTTCTGTTCCCTTGCAATCACTCTGCATGCAATCTTGGTCAGGACCTACACGTTTCAAGTTTAGAAAACACACATTTAACCCAGTGTCAGTTTTGCCCAATACTCCAAATGCCATACAGAATCTTTAATTTTTTTGTCTGAATTTTCAGAAGTAGAGTGGAATAACAGCTCTTACAAGACCTCATAGCACAAGGCTTCAGAAAACCCACAATGAGGCACTGTAATTTCCTATTTTTGTATTGCTCTTAAATTTAGAAATTCACTGAAAAATGTGATACAGCATCTAAGATTTTTGACTGATGTAATTTAAAGGGCAGCTACGCAAAGAAATGCTGAGGTCCTGGCCTCACAGGACACAATGGTTGAAGTCAAAACTCTCATCAATTTTGGCTTTGTGTGAAATCAATGAAGGAATTAACAAAGCAAATAATAAGAGGGGAAAAAAACAGCTTCCTCTGAAAACTTTCAGGCTGAAGCCAGAAAGATCTGCATAGGAAAGGTAAATTTCAAGCTCAGTGCAGGGGATAACAATTAGCCCATAATTCTGTAAAAGGCCCCAGTAGAAACCTAAGCTTCAATTATAATTCAGGAAATTAGTCAAGCTTCAAATTTGTATTCTTGTATACTTGGTGAGAAAAAGAGAGTAATCCTTCTTATAAATATTTTAGGGCAATTATTTAGGTTAAGCCTAATTCCTCTTCTTAATAAAGCTAAAAGGAATTTGGCTCCTTGGCTTTAAATCTGAACTTTATCCTTATATGAGTCATATGATATAACATAAATCTTCATACAGAAGAGTTAACACATGAAATTGCTTGACTCTGTTAGATACATTAACTCCAAGGAAAACAACCATACCTATAACTAAAAAAAGTGTCATGCGATATCAAGATGTCACCACACCTCGAGTTTGTTGAGCACTGCTACGATCATTACGGAGCATTCTCCAAACCGCGCGCCTGCTTTGTGCTGGAAACCTACGTGTATGTGTGCCAATACCTTTTCTCCCCCTAATCCTTCGATCAGAGCTGTGGCATTGTTCATCTTCCTTCTGCACGCCTCAGCGTCATCCAGCAAGGCCTGCTTCTCCTTCATAGCAGCATCGTACATGGCTTGTACTTCATCCAGTTCCATTTGCTTCTCGTCCAGCTGATTTTGCGCACTATTCAGTTCCATTTGGGCAGCTGCAAGTCTTCCTTCTTGCAAAGCTAAATTTGCCTACAGATGTTTAAAAGTAAAGAGTAGTTAATACCTATTATTTGGCAGAAGCAAATGGCATTCATTTAATGGCACATACTGTACTGTATGGGGTACTTTTAAAAATAATACATGTTTAAGATGACAGAAGTTTTTTTTCTTTTTACTTCTTGAACAGATGCATAGCATTAAAGTTATTCAAAGCAATCTTAAGATGTTTTAATAACATTTTCAGAATGGTCTATTGATCACAAAATGACCAATGATTTTAAATCACAATACACTTGAAATAGCTGTATACTAGACATAAGAGGCAACCTATACAATGAGTTGCCTTATATATATGCCGCTTGTAATATATACTCAGGGTAAAAGAAATTTATATTGTCTTCATTAATTATAAAATAATAAAAATTATAACAGAAACTACTCTTCTGCTCTCTTTTTCCATCAATTACTTCTACAACAAAAATATAACAAATGTATTTTTTGCTCCTCTCAAAAGTAAAACTCTAGAGACTTTTTTCACATCTCTCTATAAATTTGCATGATGAGTTACCAGTCATTTAAATGTGGCCTCTTAACTTTTATATTCCTAACAGGGTTGAAAAAAATATTCTGTGAATTCAGAATGTATTTCCATATACATTTGCAAAGGATTAGAGCCTGACAAAGTTCTTATGAAATTCACACTTACAGATAAAGGTTGCTTCCATTTACTCTGAATATTTTAAAAAGCTTGTTTAAATATCATGTATCTTATTTCTGTTTTTTTCTTCTATAAGAGTTATGAAGATGGAAACCAAGAATCTGTAAAAACCTGTTTTATTACAAATATGAAACTTGACACTCGCATAACATCACACCTGAACAGTAGAAGTAGAAGGCATCTCTCTTAAGGGATAACTCTTAGTTAACAGCATAACCATGGGTTGGGGTCTGGTGTATTTCAAAAGAGAGGTTTGTGAGCAGGGAATTAGAGAAGCATATATGTACTAAGTGAAGTAGGTTACTAATATCTATGGACATGTATGTTGCATACATGTGTATTGGATACAGGTAAATCACATCTAGCTGTGTCCATGTATATTAGCAATCCACATATACATAGACAGAATATGCTAGAGAATAGCACTGTCAGTAAAATTTCATCTACTGCAGCCACCTGCTATGTTGACAGATCCCAGAGATAAAAAAAATAATTTGGAATCCAGATGAACCAGTAAAATGGCTGCTCATAAAATTTCCATCATGTAAGAATGCTGAAATATTTCTACCTCACTGTTTATCAAAAAACACATTAAAGAGCATCTCCTAGAAATAAATACTGCTCAATCAGTGAGTCTTGATTAAACCCAGCTAAGCAGATTTCAGAATAACTGCTGCTATGTTTTAGTGAATCGTGGACCATTGGGCAAAGTTCCAACAGCAAAGGAGTTTTTAGGAGGTGACATAGTGTTACTGTGCCCTGCACCAGGGGAAAGGTGGGGAGGGTGAGATACAAGAGAGAGAGAGAGGGAGAGAGGGTGCAGGGTTCCTTCTGCATCTGAATAAGAAAGGCCTGACAACAAATGGCTTAGTAAGAAAACTGCCTTAAAAAGATTCATAAGAAGACAAACAGTGAGTAAACTTTACATGCCTTCAAATGCTGGACACCCCACATTCATTAACCATCAGAGACAGCCAGGATAGTTTTGCTCATGGTATCCTGTGCAGAGCAGATCCTGTCCATGAAGAGAAAACTTTCTCTTTTGGTCATTCAAACTATTTTAAACTCCTGTTATTCTCTCTTATTAGAGCAGATGCCTCATTTAGCCGTCTGTTGTCGGGCCTTTCTTACCAAGATCCAAGAAGAGCCCTGCACCAGTTCTCTTCTACCTCCCCCTGCCACCTTCCCACTGCAGAGCATCCTTGTGTCCTTAAAATCTCTGAGGGCTAAAAATGGGAGTCAAACAATATTATGACATATTGTTTCAGCCCCAGCTGACAAATACTGAGGTTACACAGGAAACAAGATCCTTGGAGGGTTGTGAAGAACAGCCTTGGCAGAACAGCTGGAACAACAGAGAACTTACACCTGGCTGTGTGGATTCATATAACACCTTGACATTTATCACAGCAGGATGTGAACTTCAATAGAAAAGGATGGGCATGTGAATTCCCAATACATATGAGCAATGATGCCTTGTAAATATGAGATGCAGGTCTCTGTGCTGCAATAAACTACCCAGAAAAGTGCAAAAGATTGATAAAACAGACTTCCCCATTCTTAAAAACCCTTAAAAGGCTATCAGCTTTGAAGATGTAGGGACAACAAAAAAATATTTCAGATGAGTACAAAAACAAGTATGTTGTATTCTAACATGAAAAAAAAATCCCTAAAATTATTTACACAAGACTTTATGGATTTTCTGGAAGTTGACCTACAATAAGAAAATATTTTACAGACAATTTAACCAGAGTTCTAAGCCAATTTTAGAATAACCATAACAAAGTATAAGACATTATAATATTAGTTTGATTTATAGGCTACTTGATCATGTGTGATGAACAATGGTTGGTTGCATGAGAATGACAGCTAACATACCACGATGACCAGCCTATGTGATTCCCAAAGGCAGAAAGACTACTTGTTGCAGATTATCCTTTGAAACCATCACTATTTGCTTTCTCCCTGCTTTTTTTTCCCCCAAACTCGACTTTTCAAAATTACGTTGGTACAAACACGGCTTTTGTATTGACATCAGTGGCAGGTTGGCTGGCAGCCTCCTGTATAGAGCTCTGCCATGAGAGCAGGAGGCAAGTTCTGCTGCCAAAGAGAATCTTCTGCACAAGAAGACTATTACAGCTGCAATCAGCTCCATACAAACATTTCCAGCCAATAATAGGCAGGAAGGAAACATGTTTCCCAACCACTAAGAACCACTGTGGCCTTTCTAATTTTAGTGGCATTGCTCTGTGAACAAGCTTCACACCCTTCATCTCATCCCTCTGAATCACGCAGCAAAGCAAGGATACACAATTTGTTCCAGCTGGATGCAGTGTGAAAGTCTGAATAAATGGATTTTATGCGAATGAATCACGAGGATTTAAGACATGAGGTCCACACTCTGATATGCTCTCCTGGAGAACTGGTGCTGCGCTGGAACATGCCTGGGCTCACGTGAGAGCAGCAGCTTCAGCCTTTCCTTGCCTTTGGCATTGTGGGGAACCAGACAGACAATCTTCTCAACACCTGCTCCAGCCAGTGCTGCTACCTGCACTCTGCATCTGCCTGCATGGGGCAGGTATGGAAACAGCACCGTGGCCAACAGGGGCCACATCCCAAAGAGTTAAGCAGCTGCTTTGCCTTCTTCCAAGCTGCCCTCAGAGAGGAATTCATAGCAGGTGGTGAGGTGATCCTGCTTCTTATAAGATTTTTGCTTTCCACACAAAACCAGAACAACTAAGCACATAATCACAGTCACAGCTATACTCTTAAATGAAACACACTCAGGACCTTTCTCTGGCACTGAGGTTAACCAGCATAAAAAAGCTCACAGTAAGCTCTCCCAGTCTCTAAAACAGTATGGCTGCATGCAGACAGCCTTGTGGGAATGGCTCTTGGACCAGGTGAGCTCCTGAGAGGTGCCCAGAGATTACTGAAAAAATGCTGCTTAGCCAAGACCAAATCCACACTAGGGATCATTCTAACAATTTAACAGTGCAAATGATCGCTTTCCAGTGCCTAGAAAAATTCACTAGTACTATTTAATTTATTAGTATTGACATAGACATTAAGTTTCTTGCTGATTCATTGCAAACTCAATTTTGCAAAGTACCGACTATATCTGACCCTGATCCAAGGAAGCGGTTCAATAAAAATAACTTCTCCAACAAAAAGATGCCTCACACCATTTAATGCTATTCCTGCTCTTCAATGGAATGCCCAGATCAACTCCAAATCACTCTGAAGAGCAACTGCTGCTCAGGAAATTCAGGAAATGTTACTAGGAGAATGCCATTAAAAAAAAAAAAAAGCAGCATCCAAAACTTTGGAGTTCACTACAGGTAAGGATGATTTGGAGCTTTCCTAGTACTTCTCTTGTTTAAGGAATTTCTGCTTTCCAACTCCACTGTTCTTACCATCCATTGAGCACTCACTGCTGCTAGACTAGGCCAGAAGGCTTCTTGCACTTGGACTCTGTCCCTCTGCTCCTGACCTTCTGGGGATATGCTGAGTGCTCATCTTTGTCTTTTGCTTCAGTCCCGTTCCGGGAACATGGCAGATGACTGAAAAATCTTCATGGAAATGCAATCTCAAACCTGCCCCTGTCCCAGATTACTGCAGATTTTTCCTTAAAACGCTCTGTTGGTTTTGGGTCAGCTTTCTCAGAGACTCAATATTATGATACACTTGTATCCACCATTACTTAGGGAAAGATTGTAAAAAAGGCAAAGACATGCACAGGTTTTGCAGACATTCCAAAAGCAGTGTTTTTTCCTCACCAATACAAATTAAAAAAAAAATAGACCTACACATGCACATATGCATACATATATACATACGTACACATGCAAACAGATCCACACAGAGTGACATTAATAAAATCTTGGCCTCACTTTCTTTGCTATCAGTGACCACTTTGGGATTAAAATAACCTTTGAAAGGCACAGAAATCATATCTCTTATCTGCTTTTCACAGTCTGTACTAGCTAGTGAAAGGCTTTCCATATTTTCTGTTCAGTTATACGTCCTGACCTCACTCTGTTTTGTTTGGTGATCTAATCCTCCTCCTCACCCCCCAGAGGATATGCTTTCCTTCCACAGTTATTGTGGGCCTTGAGTTCAGACTTGCACGCTTGTTTTCCTGCCCAGTGGGCATCACCTTGAGAAGGACACGCTTATTTAAACGGACAACTATCAGATTTCAACACTCCTTGACTATTACCTCTTTTTCAGGTGCAAGATTTCCTTACATTGCCTGCTGTGGTTTTTAGTTCAGCATGGAGACAAATGGAAGTAGAAAAGGCAATGAAGTCTCATACTTAAAACTGAGTTTGACAGGGAGAATCCTCAATATCAAACAGAATTTATAAACTGTAAACAAACTTCACTTGACCACCATAACAGCCTAAGAAAAACTTAATTAAAGTCACTGGAGACATCCCTAAGGGAAATTATACTCCTATACACACTATTTTAATTGGAGGCTAACAGTATCACAGCAAAAGTCAGGGCTTCTCCATTCTGCTCTTATATTCCTCAACTAACGGGTAAGGAGCAGATGGTGTTCAAAATTCTCAGGTTAATGCAGCAGGCTGGTTTACCAGGTAGCAATCTGGGGAGGAACAACTCATCCTCACGCTGGAGGTCTACAGGAAAGTCCAGCTAATGATCCTTGGGCTGCAGGTCACTTATCTAAAGAATGCCAGTATCCATTCCTAGGAATTAGGTAATTTTTGCACACTATATTTACTAAAATATAAGTCACTATTAATTAGTTTTCACAGGTTTTCATATTTAAGATAAATGAGGCAATGAGTCTCACTTAAGATGCAATTTAAAAATATATTGAATCCATTTTGCAGGTGTTGAAGGGGATTTATATCCTAGACCAGCAGTAAGGATAAAGCAGTTTGATTAATTCATTCAGTAAACCTGCTTTTAGCACTGGATGAATTAGCCTGGGCTAGTACTTTATGCAGTTTAATTGTACATTTATTTTCAATTATTTTCTTAGCATCACTCCATTGCTTCCTGAAATATCTCCTGCATACTTTAAACACTTCCTCCCTCCCTCTGTCATCTTCATTTTCTAAAATATTTGTGACTGTTGCTACACTTTACAATAGGCACCACTTTGCCAAGAAATGTATGTTTCATTTTTTATCAGCTACAGTGTGACAAGAATGCAAGTACTTGAACACAAAGCTGAACTTATATGTAATCCTAAATCATATATATTCAAATAAAAACTATGAGAGCACGTTTTCAACTTTAAGGGTTGCATTTGCATATAAAGTCACTATTTCCCCCAGGTCTTGCTCCCTTTTATAGCTCTCAATAGTAACATTTCAAATTCTGTTTTCATTAGTGAACATCCCATTATTTGAAAAGGAAATAACTACTTATATATCACAAAAATATAACATTCTCTTGAGCTACTTGAATAAAAAAATATGCTTTTAACCTATTTGAATCAGATCTGTCTAGGTATACTAGAAAATTATGCTGAGAGTTTTGACTATACCATTGGTACAGCGGCTTATTCAATAAGAAACCGAACACAAGTGCCATGGAAGCATAACGGATTGGATGTATTTCTTCAGAAAAGAGCCATAAAACTCACAGTGGGAGCAATGACTATAGATCATTATATAAATATGTGAAGTCCCTTTTTTCAATACGTTCATAAATGAAACATTTCCAAGACAATAAAGCTATCCGTAGGAATGCACACAACAGTGGCTGATCCCTTTCTACTTCAGTTCAATGTTTCAACAGAATTCTATACTTTGCAACAACTTTCCCTATTATATATGTACACTTGCATGTACCAGTTTGAAACTCCAAACTTTTTTTAGGGAGGTGAATTGCAGCTAAATTCCTTAAAGAATAAGGAGAATGGTCTCTCCTCTCCTCTCCCAGATGCTATCATGACCACAATGAGTAGGTTCCTCCACAGGCCAGCAGGACTGAGGAGTTTTCTTGAAGCCATAGTGCCTGGCACTCACTCTGAGGGCAGAGAATGTATCATTATCTCCCACGTACAGCTAGACAGGCTCTATAAAGAACCCAATGAACACTTACTGTGTTCACACAAGTAACAACTGTACCACATGGTAGTTGTGTGCAAGGGGAAAAATTGCCCAGACATATTAAACCTCTGTGTGCTTGACTTTACAACCGGGTGTGAAGAAAGAAGAATCTCTTTTTTAGCCAAAATAACATGACATTTTTTTTCACTTGACTTTATTCATCCCTCAAAAAAAAATTAAGTGATCAATATGAAATACCTTAAGAGGAAGAACTTCTTTATTAATACTGTAGAAGTAAGCCATTGCTTGTGTCCATGAGCAAAGACCTGCTACATTCCCACACACTTTTTTAGCAGTCTCAAGATTATAATCCTCCATATTCAAGTAAGGCTCTAAAAGCTCCACAGTTTCTTCTGTAATTGAGTCCTAGTCAAAGGAAAGGAAAAATTATTTTTTAAAATGGGTTTTCGAATAAGGTCTGCTTCACAGAAACATTTTTATTTTTAAAACCATTGGGCTATCACTTCTTACAGAATAAATTAACAAAGCAACACTGTTGCCTTCACTCTCATAAAGGACAGATTAGTAGTTTTTGTGAACTCGTGAAAATAACTCCTACTTCCATTGCAACAGATTGACTTGAGTTGGCATTTAATATCCCTATTTGACACATAAGATTTACAGACGTTACTAGTGCTTGTAGCTCCATGACAATTTAAGCTGTTCTAAGTTATTTCTGCTACAGCACTGCACCTTCTTCCCTTTCCCCCTCAACCAGATGTCCTTGCCCCACCTTTAATACCCTCACCAATGCTCAGTGAGCTAGCTTGGAAACTGTTATGACAGAAATATAAGTCAGCAAGCTACTGATTAATTTTCTTCTAGTCTAGCTCCATAAACAAGCTCACCATGGCGTCAGACAGGCACTGGTGTGAACACAGCTAAAGGAACCAAACATGCAGCTTTAGGAAGGAAAAGGGTGGAACTGCAGGGCTCTGTCTTCACTTCACTAAAGCTAACCCTTTTTCTTAACCGTAAAAGAGATTTTTTTCCAGCTGTTATTCTAATCTCAGTTTTTTTACCCCCCTTTCACAATCTGCTGAGAACATGAAAAGCCAGATCTTTGATGATTGTGGTTAATCTATAATTATGTAAGTGTCAGAAGAAAATGGAATTCATCTCCTCGAGCAAGGTAGAGAGTAGAAGAGCTTATACAGGCTAAAAATGACTGCTTAACAATAGACACGTTAAGAATCTTCCCTTTTTTTGGCAATGTATTAATGCCTTTCTTTTAATGCATCTAAAAATCATCCACCATTCATACTGTCAGGCAATTTACCTTTTTCTTGTTTTTCTGCATAGCAGAAAGGACTGCCTTGCACTTGTCTGATCCTTAGCTACTCTAATAAAAAAAGGCATTCACTGTATTATTCCCAAGATCAGCCATGGTGATGTTTTCACTATGATCGTTTGCTAAAATGTAGAATAGTGCTGGACAAACATTTTGACTTTTTTGTTCTCCTACGCAAAATTATGAGCTAACAAGCCAGCAAAGGTGAAGCAAAGATCTTAGAAAATTTCATGCTTTTCCTTTTAAGTAATTAATTTTGAACTCAATGAACTACTTCATCCACTAATTTACATTGCCTAAAAAATATTAGGAAAGAACAAAAATCTCATAAACAAGTAAGCAGTGTAGTCTACTCAGAACTCCAGACACAATGAACTTTCTTGTCATATAGACTCAGAAATAAGAAATGTGGCAGGAGAACAGCATGTGAAGGACCTCATCAGGGATTGAAGTAGTCCAGTATTCTACCCCACATTCATCAGTGTCACTCCCGCAAGAACTCGGTCCCACAGAAGTTGTTTTGACTCCTCTGAGTTAAATGTGCTGCCAACTACCAGCAGGAATACATACACTATTAATAAGTGCCAAAACTGGAAGCCTCATTAGACAGAAGCTTGAGTAAGGAGTGCATAATTAGTCCTTGCTATCTTAAAACTAATTTCCTCTTTCTGTTTAGTCAAGATCGCACATGGAAAAGTGACCAGACTGACAGCTCCAGGAAAAAACTGTCTACAGAGGCAGTGCGAGTTTCCACGATATGGCTCTCTGGGAGAAATGGCTCCTGGGGATAGTGAGAACGATCTCCACAACAAAAACATTCCAACAGTTTAGAAAAGGCATCAGCAAAATGCACAGCAAAGTGGATTAAAACATGAGTGTACAAATGAAAAAGTATGTTCTGCAACATTTCAGAAAAGCTAGGTTTTGCTGAAATCTTCTTGGTCTCCTGGATTGCAAAGTTGGGCTATGATTCTGCCATTTCATATTCTACGCTAGGTCTTTTTCTGGTCCAGCTACCTGTGACATCTTTCTTCTCTTCCCTATAGAGAATTTTCCTTTGTCTTAAAGTTCAGTGAACCTTGCTGCAAAAATTTCTGTCCTGACAGAAATAAAAACCTCGGTTTCCTTTTATTTTTCTTACAGTTGATAATGAGATTATTCTTCATTTCACTATTTTTGTAGTGAAAGGACCCCGAAAGTTCCCAAATTATCTCATTACTTTTCCTGACCATTTTTTCTTGTTTCCTGCTAGCTCCCTAGCAAATTGGAGACAGAATTGTTGAGTGCCTTACAGGCAAAGAGGCCTGGTAGCACTGGAGAAGGTGAGCCATTTGAAAAACCAAGAGTGGGCCCTTGAAATTCCTACCTGGAAGCCGGAACTGCCTGAATAAGATAATACTAGGCTTCTCAAGATTTGGTCTAGTGCTTGGGATACTTCTGTCTGCTAGAAGCCACTGCGTGGCCCAGGAGAAAAATTACTGAGATAATGAACCATGAAAATGAAGAAGAATAAAGTCACAACGTATCTAGAATTATAGATAGACCAAACTGTTTCAAACTGCCTTTGGCTGCAGAAGACACTTTCATGTAAACTCTGAAGATGGTTATTGAAGCAGTAGTGCCCCTATTAATTACTTTACCTTCTGAAAAGTAAGCAACATGCTAAGAAACCCTGAATTATTCATTAACTTCTGAGCCTCAGTCCACGATGGCTTCACACCTGGGCGTTCATGATCCAGCGTCACTGAGTCTATTTTCCTTTGGAATAAAAGCAGCACGCAGTCCATGATCCGCATTATCAGGTGAGGAGGTTTACCCAGCTTGCGAACAGTTGCAATGTCAGAAGGTTTTATTGTCTGAAAAATTATAGAAGAAAATAGTCCATTTATTTAAGCAGTCACTCGCTTCCAAAGAACTATGTTCTTTTGGGAGGATTGTATGTGTAATGCAATTTCTTCAGGTTTGCAGGTCCCTCAGAAGAACTACTGCAGAAAGTCCCTAAGGGTAGTCTCACTCTATGACTGCTTTGTTACCCGACAGTAGAGTACTGCCCATCTTACCCCTTCCCCTTTTCAGTTTTCAGGTTTTTTTCTACAAGGATTTACAGATTGGTGCCAGTTCTTTCAACCTTTTTTTTTTTTTTCCCCAAGTTAGAAGCACAAGCCCTATTATTGCAAATAATAATCCTTAACTACATGCATGTTCAGAATATATTTGCTTCTGACCTGCAGGGCTGCCTTGGCTTCTTCCAGCGCAGGTCTTGCAGCTTCAAGCTTCTCTTCTGCTGCTGCTTTATCAATGGCAATGTCATCCACAATAGCCTGAGCCTTGTCTTTTACCATTTGCACCTGCATTTTAACTTTTTCTGCAGCGTGGGCTTTCATAGTTACTTCCAATAAAACTTCATCAGCTTTTTTTGAAGCTATAGCCAAATCTTTCTCCTTCATAACCAACTCTTTGGAGAGCTGATTTACAGAAAACTCAGCTTCCATCAGTTTTTCAAGACCTGTGGTGGACAAAATTCTATTTTAGCAACAGGAAGACCTATGGAGAGAGTAACCTCACCGAAGCAATGTGGATATTTAAAATAAGTCACTCAGATTCATATTAGTAACACCAGTGAGTGATCCCATTGATTAAACACCAAAATTAAGCAGGGTGATTTTTTTTTTAATGAGTAAAAGCCTTCAGAATCTGTTATTTGATCGCTTGATCACTTGTTTATATTCTTATATATGACAAGGAGATTAAATATTAAATACGCATGCTGAAAAACATCAGCATGGCGAATGACGCTCTTAAGAATTGTGTGTGAAATTTCTGAAATACATGAGAACCTAAAAAGTACTAGGCTGTACTCTGTACAAAACAAAGAGGAGGAACCTGGCAATGAAAGTGAAGACACAAGGAGAGTAGGCTGCGCTTCTAAACGTTACAGGAAGGTCCAGATGACATGGGGGTAAAAAACCCTACAGATTCTTGAGCAATACAATGCTCCAATAATTTGAACAAATTATGAGAAAATCTCTTAAGTATAAACATCCTCACATATAAATGCATGCATCAAAATGTAAATGCAATATTTATATCTTTCTAACTCCAAAAACCCAAGTTTGCTCTTCCAGCCAGCCAGCCACCCTTTACCTTTGGACATACGTGTACTTAGGTCAAGTCTGCAATCTTCAACAATGGGAGACCAAAAAGTTTAAGTTCACATTCGCTTCCAAACAGCATTCACTTCAGGAGACTGTTTAATTGTTTACCATGTATGACCATGTACATAGCAATATTTTTGAAATTTTACCTTTGGCATATACCCATTTCTTTAAAAAATTCTTCAGAGGGACTGAATACGAACATTTACTTACCTTTTCTCAGATTTACTCTTGGCATGCTTACATGGGAAAACTAGGATTCCAGTAGTTCCTTGGCATACATACATGGCAAAGCAGGAGTTTCAGGTATTTTACCCTCTAACTAATACTCTTTCCAAAACTCCTCTTTAATCTGCACATTCATAAAGTTCATTGAAACAAAATCTCTGCATATTTTGTAATCACACACAATACAGCAAATATATGAGTTTGCTTCCAAATGAAAGTGAGCTCACAATTTAAATCCACACTTTTCAATCCTTTCATTTAGATTCTTCTCACCATTTTGGAAACAAAGAAAGAAACAAAAATCAAATAGATTTTACAGTACCTGTTCTCATGCGTTCAGACAAACTTCCAAGACTGGCAAGCTTCTCTTTGTAAATAGCTTTGTAGCCTCCAATGAAGGACAAGTAAGATTTTGGTGTCACAAATGTTCGTCTCCTGTATCGTTCAAAGTATTCAACACATTTTTCAGCTACAATATCTTGAATTGTTCCCATGGTGTTAACAACGCTCTGTTTCACTTCATCTGTACACTCAATATGGTAAGAAGCTAAAAAATGCTGTGCAACTGCTACAAGAGCATCTTTAGGCCAACGCTGGAACCAGTCCATGGTACAGCCTGAAATCAGACCTGGAAATCTGAGTGCACGATTTCTGAATTTTTCCCCAACAGGAGAAAAACAAAGAACCACATGCAGGTTATTCCGAACTCGAGCAAGAAAGTAATTATAAAGATTTTCACCAGTGGGACTAAGCCTTGGGTACTCCTTCTTCATTGCTGGAATCAGGTCTTGCGTGACTTCACCTATTTCATCTCGTGCAAAAAGATTTGAGATTTCACCTGAAGCCAGAACATTGTTCATGTACTCAAGAAAAGATTCATCTCTGACTTCATTGTCCGTGAATATAAAGACAACACCCTTTCCTTTTTGCCCAGCAGTGAAGTACAATGTTTTCAGATCATCTAAGAGATTGTTGGTGGCATATGTTCTGGAAGAGAAAAGGGTTAAAGAAAGAGAGAATGAGAATTACAGACCATCTTAGGAGATATGTATCATGTGGATCAGCTTCCTCAAGGCAAGAAAAAAAACCTAGATAAGAAATGAATACCATAGCTCCTGGTTACATTTTTTAGGGTGTTTTTTTTTTTCTTAAACATTTTCCCAAAGTGAATGATCAGTAACATAAATCATGTGAAATGGGGTGAAATCAACAAAAAATAATGTGCTGGGAAAAAGTATGGTGAGAGCAATACTATATCTAAGGCAATTATGATGCTGTTTTATATCCCCATGGTTTGCAGACATAAATTCTTTATTAGAAATGTAGGTTAATACATCTGGATTAAGTCATCAAGTAGGTTCTGATACCTGTAACCATTATGTAAATACAGCTGGATTATCTTCTGAAGATATTGAGAGCAGGTTAAAGGAAATCATTAAGAGACAAGAGAGAACAAAATTGAGGGGTTTATTATGGTTTACGGTTTAACTAAAATCAAGCCCCAGAAATGATGTTTGAACATTATCACTAGGGCTGATCAGCTCTTCTGCAAATGGAGACCATGACTGGTTCTGTTGCTGCGTGTCTTATAGCTGGTGCACACAAGTAAGATTCAAATGAAGTCCACACAAATTCAACTACAGATTTCAGATTGTGCAATATAAAATGACGTAAAGTAAGGTTAATAAAATGGCAGATTTTGTCCTTAGCCAATTAAAGCTGAAATTAAGAACCTCTTTTTTTCGTAACTAGTCTCTTATTTCCAAGAATCTCTTCAAATTCATAAGTAATTCATGCAATACACACACGACCCATTCTTCACATATTAAGTATGCCATACAGGAAGTGTCCCAGTTCTCTTCCAGCTCCATCTTATTTCTGCTCTGTAAATACCCGTAAAGCAAGCAGTGCAGAGCTTGTAAAATCATCCAACTCTCCAGTTTGCATGTGTCAGCTACAGTTATTACAGCGATTTGTGGTATTCTGATAGGAACGCAAGAATTTCTCTACTGAGTCAGAATAGCAGTCTATCTAGTTCAATAATCTAACACCAGCAATGGCAAATGATACTTAGAGACAAAACATGAGCCACCATCCACTCTTCACTGCTAATTTCATTCTTCCCCCCCTCTGTATTCATTGTCATTATTAATATTTGCCTTATTAATCTTTGAAATCTAGGGATTCTGTTTTATCACTTCAGGTTTTTTCTTTCCCTCATTTTTTTGTTCTCACTGTTCCTTCCTTCTGCTTCCAGGACACAGGAAGAGATTGTGGTATGTCTTTCTTTATCTTTCGTTTCATCAGAAGCCTCATAACATTATTCATAGACCTGATATGTCTCACTAAAGAATATTTCTCAGCATGTTAAATAGTTTGCAAAGGGAAATACACTCTGCTTGTCCTCATTGGTTAGCCCTGTAAACGCTGTGTCAAAGGAGAAACAGAAGGAAGGCAGTAGCTACTCCCTTCCACTTCCAAATTCTATACATTACAGAATTCCAGCATTACAAAATATTAAGTCATCGACAGAAATTGCCATAATACAGTTTGGCTACCTAAGGGCCTATAGAAAAAGTTAATATTTCCCCTGGCCATCAGCATTTGCCTACTATATGGCATACACCAGCAGATGATTCCCTGTTATTTTTAGTGCAAAATTGTATTTCAGTGTGATTTCACAAAGGTGCATTGCAGACTCAAATGCTGAAGGAAAAATGTATCTCCTGTCAATAGCATAAAGTCAACAAAACAAAGACCCAGGATCTGTCACCTATAGACCATGCATTTGCACAGTTACTTTTGACCAGAAATGTAGTTCACAATGAGCGATAAAATGTTTGAGAGGTTTGCATTTCTTTAAGTGGATTGTGAGGAGTTCATTTCTATGGCAAATGAAGCAGCAAACATCCATGTACACTGCATTGTGTTACCTTGTTAAAGTAATCTGAAAGGTCTCGTATCCAGCAATGTATGATGCTATTCTGGTCAGACTCTGTTTTCCAGATCCACCCACACCCACCAACAATGCATTTCCTTGTGGAGTACGAATAATCCGTGATATTTTAATCAAATGGATGATTGCATCCTGTGTATTGAGAGAAAAGTGGATGAAGAGATGCAAAAATAATGCATTGTATAATCAACTAGAAGCATGTCACCAAGCAACTGCTTTCCAACAGCTAGATGGCTTCTCTGGAGCCTATGACAAAGACTCAGTGCTGTACTCATCCAAATCAACAGGAGGTTTCCCCCTGAATTCTGTGAGCAGCAGGGTTAGCCCGAGAGAAATGTCCTTGTATCAAGCTTGTATGAAGCAATGTCATACGCACAGTTTGTCATCAGCAGAGCTGAGGGCATGGCCCTTAGGGGACAGAGGGAAAAGCAGAAAGGACTCTTCCAGCCTTTTAGCTGTCCTATTTACAGGCTCTCGAAATAGACTGACAAAAGTAAAACACAAGTGCACTATAGGCATTTCTTAGTCAACTGCTATAGTTATGCTAGAGTGAGAATTAATCTGAAATGCCCTAAAATTCTATCAAACCACCCAGTCTAAAGCTGAAGAAAGCATTGTGCATCAAGACCTTCGAGAAGCAGGTGACTTTCAGGAAAGCAAGATGACAGTCACAGTGAGCACTGTATAAACTACCTAGTCGTTCTGAGCTATCTCCAAAATAATGTGATAGAAACATGCAAGATCTGTGTATCAGTAAGTGCAAAAGACCAGGCACTTTCTATATTAATACAATTACAAGCAGTAATACCTTGAAAAATACTAAATCCATCTTTGATCCTCTGACAGTTTCCTTGTACTGTTGCATGAACATCCGTAATCTTTCAGCCAAGTAATCCAAAGATGGGATAGGCTCATAAATTTTCGGAGCCTTCAACTCTGCATCATCAGGTTCATCTCCAGCAGTCTCCGGGACATCACGCAAGAAATCCACAAAGTATAATTCTGTACATTTATCTCCAAGCAGGTTTTGACCGTGTTCCTCAGAAAGAATCTGTAACAATACATTAAGGATTGCTTTAGTAATGAAATATGCCACTGGCCTCTTTCTGTGGCAAATACTAAAATACTGTTTGCTTACCTTCCTCATCATATCTTCAAACCAGTCTTTATCACTTTGGCTGATGAACCTGTCTGCAATAACACGTCTGCATTCATGTTGGAACAAGGCTACCAAAACACTGATGCTCTGGCAGACGTCAGAAGTAACTGTAAGTATTCCTTGCCAAATACGACTGAGGTCTCGTAAATTGAAGATGTAATGAAATTTAGCTGGAGTTGGTAACATCTACGAAATAATGTCATGAACTATATTCAAATAACTGCTAAATGAAAATATTTTCTTCTTATTATTAAGTGAATGTGGATATTCTCACAAACTTCAGTCTTGCATTGAAGCAGAAATACATGCTTGGTGTTTAAGAGGCAACCATAAAATGGGGAAATGAGAGTAGCAACGACCAGCTCTTTGATTTCACACAGATTTCATCTGAGTTTCTTTGAATGTTTCAAATCCCAGGAACATGCATTGAAGAGTAGCCAAGACAGGTTAGTTAATGATGGCAATGAAGACCACAGTAAAAATGTCAGCATTGCTTAACCTGTGGTGTTGCTCCTGCCCTTTCTTCCAGATCATNAAAACAGTATTTAGGAAAATATTTACAACCTAGCAAAAGCTACATTTTCTCTAGGCAAGGAAGTTAATTAGTAGTAATAAGCACCAGTTCTGTTGAATATATTGGTCAATATTGACTAGTTAAAAGTTTCACTAGAAGTCCCTCTATTTCTCTGTGTAAATCACGTTTAGGTCTACAGTGGGTTGTTTGTGAAATTCTGACCGACCTTTTCTGGACTAGAAAGTAACATTTAACAAATCCCTATCTTTCCACCACTCTCCTCCACTTTTCTCAGAAGAAGAACAAATTCGACACACATTTCTATGCTGTAGTTTCGTTCTTTTCAAATTTCATTCTATACCTAACATTTTTTGTCTCTTTCAAAGCAAAGTCTGCCCAGGAATTGCAGTCAAATGTTTTTAACAGTCTGTTTGAAATGGAAAAATTAAATATTTATAAATTACTAAATACCAGATTTTATTTGTTTTGAACTGATTCCCTCTCTGCCAAATTTGATTTCATTCCTTTAATTCAGATCTTTAAAGTTTCTCTCAATCCCAAACAGCTTTACAGAAGATTCCCCTCTAATTTTTAATTTCTGGTTCCTTGTGCTCACATTTTCTCAACTGGAATACCTCTCAATCTTCCTATCAGCTATGCTTACTGTATTATACGTATATAATGTGATATTTATATCAGCTACAGAAGACACTGCATGTGATTAGGATTTTCGTCAGCTAACTTGGTGCTGAGAGCGACCAATTCAGAACAGAGGCATCAGCCAGCAGTTACACACAGAGGTCACAGCTTCACAATATGAACTACGAATACACACGACAGTACAAAATGCCTGGGTCAGGTGTTTCAAGGGCTTAATAGGTGTCATTTTACCTTTGTTTTTGTCATTTGCCAAATCTTTCGACTTGTAGATACTAATGCTGAAGCCAGTTTACATACTTCTGTGGGGAAACGCCGTTGTTCACAGAAATAGCCTTCAGCTATTGTTTGAAATATCTTATTAATAGAGGAAGTAGAAGGCAGTGTGCAGTTGAAGATGGTGAACTGGCGTTTCAGGCGCTGTGGGATGTCATTCCGACCTCCCCCAGGGTGAATCATAGCAGCTACAAACTGGATGTCAACCACATTCGTGAATTCCCCTGGCTTCTCCAAACTGTAGAAACCTTTCTGTTCCATCAGCTGTCTTACAATCTCATTGGTGATCTAAATACAGCCGAAAACCAAAAAAAAAAGGAATGGAGGAGTTAAGTGTTTCAGGGTCGGCAACACGCAACATGGCAACCAAGCACTCAGATGCAGTGCATTGGCTGCACGTAAGCTTCATGTGCTAAGTAGTTGTGGACAGGAAATCAGACATTCAACTGGATTTGCATAATTTCAATTTAAGAAAAACCAGCACTTTCAATTTTCAATCCAGACTGCATCTTCAGATTGACACAGGCATTTAGACAGTGACAAAGAATGGTTAATTTAGCACAAAGTGTAGTCAAACATCCACTTGTACAGACACAGTGATAGAGCAGGATTACAGAGCTATACTGGAAGCAGGGAAACTGCTTTTTCTCAGCAGAATTTTTTTTTTAAATTTGTGTCAGATTTTCAGAGTATAGGTCTATAAGTATTCTTTCATCAATACCTCAAGACAGCTTGCTAGTCTTTAATGTCAACTGTGATCATAGAATTGTTTAGGTTGGAAAGGACCTTTTTCATCATTGAGTCCAACCATTAAATCAGTACTGCCAAATCCACCACTAAGCCATGTCCCCAAGTGCCACATCTACATCTTTCCTAAATACTTCCAGGGATGGTGACTCCACCACTTCCCTGGGCAATCTGTTCCAGGGCTCAACAACCATTTTGGTGAAGAAATATTTCTCTAATAGTGAATCTAAACCTCCGCTTGTACAACTTGGAGCCATTTCCCCTCGTCCTGTCAACACTGACCTCACTGCAACCTCCTTTCAGGTAGTTGTAGACAGAAACAAGATCTCCCCTGAGCTTTCTTTATTCAAGGCACAACAACCCCTTTTCCTCAGCCACTCCTCATTAGTCTTGTTCTTTAGACTCACCACCAGCTTAGATTTCCCATAACAGTAACTGCAATTTAAAGTCCAGAGCAGATCAAAGAAAAATCTCAGTGTGTTTCTTGGATTCGCATACTTCCTTTCCCAGACTGGCTCTCAGGACTGCTAGTTTGAAAATCCTACTCGCTTTGTATGCAACCAAACCAAAAGGCTTAAATGTAACAATGATTGCACCAAGCGGTTTGACACTGTCCTTGATCTTATTATTATTCTTATTATTATTCTATTCTTATTCTACTATATCTTCTTAATCTTATGGTTATATGATCTTCTTATTATGTCAAAAACTGGCTTGGGAGAATTGTTTTTAGTAAACGTACTTGTTCTAATCCATATTATTATACCTTTTTTCTAACCTGTCCCATTTTTCCAACCCACAGATCAGTATTTCCATCAGCAACAC
Source organism: Melanocharis versteri (assembly GCA_013397845.1). NCBI lineage: Eukaryota > Metazoa > Chordata > Aves > Passeriformes > Melanocharitidae > Melanocharis > Melanocharis versteri. The sequence goes on along the minus strand of VZTG01007434.1, from coordinate 78,468 downwards.
TGGTAAGACCACCAACTCCCAAATGTTAATATTTTCCTTTTACCTGATCACCCCATTCATTAATCAGAGGCATGTTGATGTCATCAATAAAGACAGTCATTTTCTTCCCTGCTGGAGGACCGTGCATAGCGCCCATTCTTTTGCCTATGTAACTTTCTATGCTTCTTTGGAACATATGAGGCAGAGTTGCAGAAGAAAAGTTTAGGCATTTGGTCAAGTGAACATCAGGATCATACTTGCTTGTGTAATTCTGCAAGATAAACCAATTTTAAGTCAAGCGCACCGATAACTCCAGGTGAATATGTACAAAAGGAGATGCAGATGCTCAGCAGCCCTGCAAAAATCTCAGTCCTGCTATTAACTTCAAAGTCTCCAAACACAGTTTATTTAAGATAAATACACCATCTGCAACTTGAAATTGAAACAAACTGTCAGTTAATGTTTTGCATAAAATTTTTAAGTATTAAAATTTATAAGCTCTTAATAGACTTCACTAAGTATTACAGCAGTAGATGTATGCCAACTCAAGATGCAAATAAACTTTGCATTAGCAATTGTCAGGGTTTTTCTAAATTTAAGCTGTTAGTGATGATCTACTACAGCAGACTGCAAGGAACAAGAGAAAAACCAAATCTATTTTCATGTTTACCCTACAACACCAAAACTCTTAACACAAAAGCAATGTAAAGGAACAGCAGTGTAAAATTAAACCCGGCTACATCACACTTACAGATAGTTATCTTCTCTTAATGAAGAAAGTAATCCTTGTTATTTTATGAATATGTACAATTTCCACAGCTGCTGAGGATGCCCCAAAGCAACAAAGTTCCACTTTTCATATTTAGTGAGGTTTTATAATAAAAATATGTAACCCTGGAGTCACACCAAGGGATGTATATATAGATAGATAGCACAGGAAATATTTTGTTTAGGAAAAGTCCTGGAGCTTAGAAATAGCACTAAAAATTCCATATTTCCAACATAATTTCTTTTTAAAGATTCAATTCTTCTGCAATGATGATGAAGTTGAATATCATTTAAATTCTTATCTGTATGAGAGGGTTGACTAGAAATGTTCCCATTTTAGTACCTCAGAAAAATAAATCTATATCATTGCTGATGAAGTGCTCTAAGAACAACTCCAGTGAGACGTACACTGTGTGTGACAAGAGAAAGGAAGATACAGCTAGATCCCCTCAAAATATTTTGATGAATGTTGTTAATTTTGTTGATACAGTGATTGCAGGTTAGGAAAATGTGCCCTTCAGAAATAGGGTTTTTTCAGACCTCACATAAATGACAACCTACACGTGCGATGTATATGAAACAGTCCTGTCTTTGGTGCGTACTCCTCACAGCTGAGGGTTGGTGCTGGTCAGTGCTCAGATGTCTCCTCAGGGCTCCAACGATTCGTACAAAGCTCATGTGCCAGGTGCAGGTGCCCAGGTGCTGGCAGCGGGGCTGTGGGGCAGCCCCTGGCAAGAAGAGGACAGGGCTTTCCCTGCCAGACACGGCCAGTTCCAGCCACCTCCAGCAGACCCACTGGAGACACTCAGCCTGTGCCAGGAAGGGCAAAATGCTGCCTGGCAGTTGAGAGAGAAGTGCAAAAAAATGTGAGAAAATCAGCCGTGCAGACACCAAAGCGAGAACAGAAAGAAGGGCAGGAGGTGCTCCGGCAGAGATTCCCCTGCAGCCTGTGGGGCAGACCACGGTGAGGCAGGTTGTCCCCCTGCATCCCATGGAGGTTCACAGCAGAACAGAGATCAGCCTACAGCCCATGGAGGACCTCACACTGGAGCAGCTGGATGCCCAGAGGAGGCTGTGTCCCCGTGGGAAGCCCATGCTGGAGCTCCTGGCAGGACCTGCAGACTGGTGGAAAGAGAAGCCCACGCTGGAGCAGGTTTGCTGGCAGGACTTGTGACCCCATGAAGGACCCACGGTGGAAAAGTTCATGAAGAACTGCAGCCCTGGAAAGAACTGTATCCCATGCAGGAGGAGAGAGCAACGTGAGGAAGAAGGAGAGGCAGAGTGGAGCTGTTATGGGCTGACCACAGCCCCCATTTCTCGTCCCCCTGCACTGCTGGCCAGGGAGGAGGTAGAGGAGCCAGGGATGAAGGAGTGAAGGTGAGCCTGAGAAGAAGAGAGGGGTGAGAAAAGACTGTTTTCAGTATTTTTTTTTTCACCATCCAATTCCATTTTTAATTAGAAATAAAATTTAAAAGTGTTCCCCAAGTCAGATGTTTTTCCCATGGCAGTAATTGGTGAGTTGAGGATCTCCCTGTCTTTACCTCAGCCCCTGTGCTGTTGAGGAGAGGGAAGGAATCAGCATCTGGGTAAGGGTATTGCAGCTGGCCAAGGCCAACAAACTGCAACTACAAATTCTCAACCATTCGAAAAACACATTTGTGTTTTATTCATTATGGCATTTCAGAATGTTTGCATGGTAACAGTAGTATTGCACAGAATATGAGAAATGAGAACTATCTTGGAAAAAGAAGAGGGTATTGAATAGGATTATTTTTGTTAGTTAATCTGTCAGAGAATTTTCAACTGTCCTTTACCAGTTTAATACTACTTTTTAAATTTTTTTGCAATTTGTGAATTAATAGTACAGAGAATAAAGGTCTTAAATTAACATTCCATTTTTAAGTTCTTTGTTTTGATTCATACTGATGCTTTACTCAACACTGAAGATTATTCAGATTAATTCAGATTACTACCTGAAGTGGTCTATATTAAGACTCTTCTACTTTTTCATGAAATCACCTGTTTATATCTGGAAATTTCCACAAGGTGTAGTAAAGCAAAATTGTACAGAAGATGAAAGCAGAAGGGGAGCAGTTGTGAAGGCAGTTAACACTCACTCCTAACCTTACATGAGATCAAATATCTGCTGGCATTATGCTCCCTTGTGTAAGGAACATACTCTGTTCTATAGCATAGACTCAGCGTAAGCAGCTCCCAAGAATCAGTTCCAATTATTTTTAGGGACAGGAATGGCAGCTGAAGGCTGGAGGTTGCCAGTATCTGGACAAAATCCAGTATGCGGAATATCAAGACCACCACCCAGACCCCGCCTCTTCACTCTGCTAAAATAGTTCTCCAGCTGGTGCCAGGAACAGAAGCTGACATTACACCGGCATGCCTGTTGGCACCAACAGCTATGCTGAAAAAAAATAGTATTAATGGCTGCTGGCACGGGCACAGCTCACTCTCCGTCAGGGCTCAGAGAGCACGTGGCCAGGGCACACAAAATGGCTCCAGATTTTAGGAAAGCCAAAGGTCAATTTAGGCCAGTGTTTTTCAGCTATTTTCCATTGCAAGACCTCTGCAAATCCTCCAGTGGAGGTACAGATGCCTGCATAGCCAATTCAGCTGTCCCAACAGTAGACCAGTTTTATTTACCTACCTGTCATTGATCAAAGAATCCACACATTCCCCTGAAAAATACAGAAACCCTGCTGAGAAACATTATGCTTCCACTTTTTGAAATAAGGGATGCCAAGTTTGGTATGACATCTGGGTTTGTTCAGCCTTTTGAATAGTGACTTTTCTGTATTAAGTTATTAATTTTTTTGTTAAGTGTCATATATGATTGACCTGCCCCATTTTATAATACAGAAAGCATGTATTTGTTAATTTAATAGCAAACCTGTCGTTCTTTTCTTCTAGAAAAAGGACATGTCATTTTCAGTGAAGAAATTGAGAGAGCAGATAATAAACAGTAAATTTACCATCTGAAAACCACCTTTACTAAAGAAGGAAGTCCTTTTTTTCTCTTCTGTTTGGCTTTTGAAGAAAGGCTGTGCAACAAGGGTGTACAAAAGATCAGTTCACACATGGCACCACCAACAAAGCACAGGAAAATAAAAAATCCTTCAAGAATCAACATTTTCTTAGCAAAATCTTCTGCTAGACTACTCAAAAGAAAAGTAAGCATATGAAAGAGGATTTATCATCTGACCTTGTGGCCACAGTCAGCAAAGTTTAAAAGAAACCTTTATAATAAAGTGTAGCAACTTGGGGTTTTTTGCTTGTGGTCCATGTGAGTACTGGCAAAATGCCTCCATAAGAATGCTAGTATGTACTCTGAAGAAAAATCAAACTATTCTTAACTTCAACTTAACTTTTGTGTCAATGTCAATTATGGCAATGTTATCATACTACTATATTACATATGTTTTTCCATTCCACCTACCTTAATCATACCAGTTTTTGCTGTTCCTTGTTCCCCAGTTAGCAAAACAGCTTTTCCTTGGCTCATGATAGTGTGCATTAGGAAGTCTGTTCGTACACTGTCTACGTTTGGAACTAGAATGGAAGTATATTCTGGTACTGAATCTTTAGGATAAATGTATTCAGGGACCTGCATAAGAAAGACATGCAAAAAGTTTCAGAATTCCTACCTGCCCACACAATCACTTTGCATCAGAACACAAAATCAAATGTACTTTATAAAATTTACATCAGCAAAACTTTTCCTCCTGAAAGCCAAGTATCCTTTCATAATCAATCAGTATCTTGCCACGCTTTTCTAAAAGGGTGTTAGACTAACAGGATATTTTCATTCCTCCAGTACTTGATAAAAGCTTTTCCTTGCTGAAATTTCTTAAAGAGTAAGGTGATAGAGAGTAGACAGAGGTAATATCACTCCTGTTTCACTTCCAAAGCTATTTCAAATGCATGTTTCTATTCTTTGCCAAAGACATTTATGGGGAAAAGAAAAATGTCATTCAAAAAAAGAAGCTCTTGAGCATTTGGTAGGGTTAATCTTCCTAACTAAATTATGTATGGTGGGAAATAATATGTCTTACCAAATACATCTTGCATACTCATTAAGAAAGTTAGCGTGTTGCAGCATACGAACCTTCTTTGACCAGTGCTCCCACTGGCCACAGGCATTGATACCAAACTCAAACATGGTTTCCTCGCCGTTCACAGCTGGCAGCTCCTTCACTGCAGAGTGCTTCCGTAGGAACAGCTCCATTTTCAGCCTGTCATCTGGCTCCAGAAGAGCTCCAGCTGACCACATCACAGCGAAAACAAACAAGCGAGCAATGTGTTCCTCACTGAGCTGCTTCTCGTCTCGGCCAGACAGCAAACCCTGCAAAGTGGATGCAATATACAGCTACTACCTTCCTAGAACAAATCACAGCATCAGAGAGAGAAAAATAGATGCCATATCTACCTGTAGGAGGTCAATAGCTTGCTTGATGTACATACATTCTAAAATCGACATTTTTGGTGTCACAGCAGAGAAAACAAAATCCATCACATCCTGGGAAGAAAAAAACATTATTTAAAGATTCTCTTTACCTGTTTCAATGGTATGATTTATTCTTAGATGAGACCAATTCCATATTTTCAAATATATTTCGAACTTTATTTCAAAACAACAATTTTCCCCATTTCTGGGCTTATAAATGTTCAGATTTTGACCATGAATTTTTTCTAACAATAGCATATTAGAAAAACAACTTTGATGTACTGGAGTCAGCAGAGCTACTTGTATGAGCTCCATACAGTAATTTCCTGAAGAGCAATTTGATGACTGCTTTTCAGCTACTTCAGGGATCTGCCTGCCATTTCTGCTTTCCACTGGAGATTTTAATCTACTGCTGACATTTTTATAGTAGCAAGATAAAAGCCCTGATGATACATATATGTTTATATATATATAATGCACAAGCTCACCACTATAAATTTCTATCTGTCTGATCTGTTCTGACTGCACCATATTGTACCAGTCCCTCTTGAAACCAATACTCTCCATTTCCTGTAGAATCCTGGCAAGATCCAAAACCAATTTTTGAATAGATTTTAATGGAAGTTGGACTTCCCTCAGGTTTCTTCATAGTGATGGCTACCATGTCTGCCTTTGTCAAGTGTTTTGCAACATCTTTAGCAAAGTTTCAGATTGATGTAAAGTCTTCTCTGAGATTTGCAGTGCAAAATTTTAAAATATCAATTGCCATCCAATAGTACAGACTGATGTAAATTATAACCTACTTTCACCTTCATTCAACACTCTTTAATATAATACTCTCCCTATGGATTCTATTTGCCCTCGAAATCTTTGGAAATCAACACTGGCCATTCATTCTGGGAAGTGAAAGTATAACAGGGATACTATGGAAGATAGTAAATTCGGAGGAATTCCATTTATAGATGTCATGTCCTGTCAGGGAGAAAGCCAAGACAATGAAGACATTCAATCACCCAAAGATGTAAACAATTTATTTAGATACTTTCAAAAAATCACTGAGCTGTTTACCCACATGCTCACCAGCTTTGTTTCACTTTTCAGTTTAATTTTTGCCACTGAAGTTCTCCAAGTGCCTTACGCTGATAGGGCATAGATTCTCAGAGAATGAATCAATATTTTTACCCATCCTCCCAAGTTCCATCCCACTAGAACACCAGGTAATACACGCACAACAGAAATATATATTGTGATCAAAAAACTCACTTAGGCACCTTAATCTAGAGTAGGGCTTATGGATAAGTGGTCTCAGAAGACAGTCTGAGTGTGGGCATACACAGAATCATGGAATAAGTAAGGTTGCAAGGAACCATCTAGTTCCTTCACCCCACCATGGCAGGGATGCCACCCATCTATCAAGTTGCTTCTTTTGTTATTTCTTGCCAACTAGCAAAAGTGCTGCCACCTCTGTGTGCTGCCTTTTTGTGGCTTTCCCTCAAAAATGCCTGGTTCACCCCCAAAGGTACATAGGGTGCTCAGCTGAGTAACTGAGGGGGTTGCGGGTGCCACAGGGGAGGGCCCACAAGCACTGTGGGAAATTCAAATCTAAGACTTTCAGAATTCGGAGCTAAATCTCACTGAGATTCAGCTTCTTCATCTGTAAAATAGACTAGATGTCTCATAGGGCACTGTAAATTGTTTAATAATTGATTTGACACACACAGAATAAAGATATTTCATGCGTCAAAGTATTCTGTACTATCAAGAGCCCAATTTTCACCAGAACTAGTTTTATGGTACTTATGATTCCAGTGAGGTTTCTGTAGTTTATGAAGGGTTTTTTAATGTTTTCTTTTCCTTTGAGTTTGTGGGAAAAAAAAACGGTTCGATTTATGCCAGTATTTTATTACTACTACGATATTTAAAACAATACATGGCTGAAAAAAGGATGCAAGATTAACACAGAAATTTGCTTGAATTGTTTGGACAGGGGGACAGGAAAAATTAATTGGGTCATGACAAATACACATCAATTTTTAAGAACTTGGATCAGGAATTTGCTACCCCTTACAAGGAGACTGAAAAACAAAGTCAAATGCTAAAAACTCGTATGAAAGAAAGATCTCTTTTCACAGAGTAAAATCACTATAGAACTCACTGGACTACAGAACACTCTTCAGGACAGGAAGTTGATAACATACTCAAAGGGTTTAGACAAGCAAAAGAACAACTCAGTAATAGAAAGCTATTAATACTTGTAATATTAATTTTAACATCAGCATTTAAATATTAAAGGTAAGAAACTCCTTGGATTATATATTCAGCTCTATGCTCCAGGGGCAGTAGCAGCCTTTACACAAATTGGATTAGTGTGAGATTTAATGTGGAGGGAGAAAATTAGTCACATCTGAAAATTAAGTTGCTACTACATTTTTTTCATTTAAACAATACATAATCATGCTGAAACTTATGTTATTCACATAACATCCATCACCGATTTGAGCTTCACACTTTTCAGACAATCTCAATAACACCACTCAGGTAATTATTTTAATTATTTCAGTTCTTTGAAACTGTCTCAGATAATTACTTCCATCAGCTAAGCAATTCTGTTGCTTACAGGTAGCAGCATCATTCACAGGCCAGGAATTGGCAGTAGAGCTTCTAAATTTAAGAGAGATTTTTTTATAGGGATGGGAGTTTATTTGAAATTACTGCAAAGCAGAAAATTTTGCTGAGAAGAAAGAATTGGGAAAGGGAGGGGGAAAGTCCAACCCCTCAATCAGTGTTATAAAAAAAAATCCTGTGGAAATAGAAAGGGCTCTAAGGTCATCTTAAATTGAAATAAGATTGGGTTTGGGGGTTTGGTTTTGGTTTTAGACTTTTGTCTTTTGTCTTTTGATTTTGATTTTTTTTTAATGTATAAAAAGTGGCGACTTACAGTGCCATCTATAATATATGTGAAAAGAATAAATACATTCTTTCCAGTGATTCACAACTATTATTCTCTGCTGTTTCCTCCTCCATTACTGCTACCTGATGCACCTTTATTAACAATTACTTTATCCAACATGAAGACTTTCAGTGACAAATACTATCTTGATCAGCATAAATAATGAGAGTGTTTTGTAAGCAAATTGGAATTATTATAGCTGCTGTCTTACATCTATTTTAGTTGAGTTTAGATTGATTTCAGAAAGTCTCTATATGTCTTTTTAAGACTGAGTCTCCTTGGTTACTATATTTCCATCAATAGTCTGATCTTCATTTTCTTTGAAAAATCAGATCTTTGTAAGGTGCTTATAGCCATGTTTTTCTTAATACTAGCATTAAATTCACCAAGGTCTATATCTGGGGTTTGACTACTGCTGTTGATGAATCTTATTTCAAAAATTTTCTTTTTTAATTTTATCCTTTTTTCTTTAATGTGGGAGAAAATAATAACTGTAAAAAGAGCTGTGTGAACACAAAAATAGTGTTACTCTCATCTGTAAAATCACTTTTATTGCCTCTATTATTTGAGAAGCAAAGACAGCACATTAAAAGTGAAAGAAAACTGCCGGCATGACAGCTTTCATTTACATTTTGATAGTTCTAAATGCAGCCTTCAGCACTGAACTAACTTCATATTTCACTGCATTTTCATTTCCTAATCTAATAAAATACATATTTTTCTGGACTTTATTGCTATTGCCTCAGGCTTGGGCATTTTAAATGTTGTTGTTATGTTTTCAGAGCAAGTTGTAGCATAAAATATAAATAGAATTGTGGCAAAAAAAAAGCAGTAAATTGACCCACATATACATTACTTTGGAAGCATATTTTAAAACTCATTATCAGAATTGTTTCTCTTGCTGCTGCAGTAAATACTATGTGATATCATTAAGTTTTGGAGGTAGAACAAAATTAATAGCTTGTTAAACATTGGTTTTAAAGTAAATGTGCACTGAAATGAAAAGTAGAAAGAAGACATTTGTTAACATTCAGGGCATTCTAAACCTATATCAATCATTGCTTTTATCATGATCTACAAAAAGCTTTCTGAAATGCCACTCAAAGTCCATTAAAAATGCATTTTTAAAATGCAAGAGCAGTGAAAAATGTTGCAGGAGAAACCCCTGTGAAATCCAACGCCAATTACACGAGTAAACTGGCAGGAGCAAGCTGATGGAAAACCAAGGTATGTTAGAAGTTGCATTTATTTCACGGATATTGAGGAAATCAGAAGATAACAACACTGAAGGTTGCAAAGACATAATTATTTCTTTAAAAACACTCAAAAGCAAAAATAAATATTTCAATGTGATTGAAGAAGTATACTACTGAGACTATGCTTTTATACCCACTATCAAGTACAACCATCCATAACATTTCTGGAGCCTTTCTAATAATTCAGTAAGGTAAGGCCAAACAGAGGGGGAAAAACATTCAGGATTCTTGCTTTGGATCTGCCGATTGAACACAATTTAGCTATACAATGTATCAAAGAGACGCTGTTCCAAAAATTTCCATTGGAACAGAAACATGGATAATAAAATCAGAAGAGACAACTATAGTCAGAACTTCAGAGCTATAGTCAGAGCTTCCGAGCAGCACAGAGCACAGAACTACCCTGGACTAATTTGAGTTATAGAATGTCTTTTTAAAAACAACTAATGGACCAAATGCATTCCTGTTGCACCAGAGTAAATCTAGCTCAATTTCTTTCTGAATTTTCTTTCTCATATTCAAAACAAAATAAGAAGTTTACCCACTTCCTTCATGTATCCTAACAAGAATTAAAATTGCAGTATTAAAATTACAAGCAGAGAGTATCTGTTTTGCCAACATGCAATATAAAATAATCACAGGTTTAACAACTCATTGCCAACTATCGTATGCAGGCAAAACAGAACATTCAGATTATTCATCTGTTATAGTTTCAGTCACTTATTAATGATAGAGATAATTTTCTCTCTCTGTTTTTTTTTAATCCTTCATCTCTAGCTTATTACATAAACAAAGAAATGTAAATAATTGAAAGAGCACTTATGAAGAAGCAATGCTTCATTAAAAAAAGAATAAAAAAATGCAATTTTTTTTTTCTGAAGTAGTTAATTAAGTACCTGAAATACAGCATTAAAGCAGCTCCACAGGACATTAGAGTATGTAACAGGCAGTGTCTGCAGCCAAGCCCTTAAAATAGGCTTCCAGTCTAACACTGAAGAACTCATGAAGACCATCCCATTACGAGAAACTGTTGCGGGGGAAGCATTGTCAATGTTGTGAGGTTCAAAAATAATTTTGCAATTGGGGGACATCGGAATGCGATCTCCATTGGCCAAAGTAAGGGTCTTATTATCATCCAGAACAGAGTTCAGATTTTCAATCCATATTGCATCAACAGGTCCATCCAAAACTATCCAGATATGCTCACCCTAAAAAAAAGAAAAAAATTTTAAAGACATACACATTCAACTTTACTTACATTGACCAAAAATACACATTCATGTAATATCAGAAAATGTACTCTTAGATATAAATAATGTCATAATTTGGTGCTCAGCAAAAAAGCAATATAAAAATGCAATTTTTGTAATTTGCTCAGTGATTTTAATTCTTTTATTATCTTGTGTCACACCAGAAAGGATATTAAGAAACAGCAACAAAAATTAACTTGGGCTGTACTAAGCAGAAAGTTGTATCCTTCTTCTACAAAAGTACATCAGCCGACCCAGCATCCATCACGATGTATGAAAACATTTCCCATTAAAGGCAGTCACAGACACAGGCACAATGTCAGTCCCTGTGGGATGTTACCCAAGTATTTCATGTAAGGTGTCCGGTTTTCCAAGCCAGAGCTGGGTGGCTGTTCAGAAGATGTGAGTGTAATTATGATTCCAGGAAACATGATCTGCAGGTTTGATAAGAGAATCAGGAAATGCCTGCATTGGTTTCTTACCAAAGCCTTATATTCTGATATAACTGGTGAAACAGAGCGGCAATGATATAAAATCAGACAGGAGAAAATTGACTTTCCTGTCCTCACATCAAAACATGAACACGCTTTGCTTTTGTGTTTCGTGTGGACTGCTTACAGAAGGAAGCAAACTGCTTAAAATCCTTTCTAAATTAATTCTGGAACCTCAAATGCTTGGGAAGCCTAGTGCTACCTGGGATAAAAAAAGAATTCTACTCTTGTGCACATTTTAGCTCATTAGACACAAAGCAAAATTAACACTGCATATTCCCATTTGATTTTATAATAGAAGACCTTTCAGATAAATGACAGGTAATGACACCTTATGGAAACATTATTAAATGTCTGTCATGACACAATATCCATTACCTTCTTTGCTTTTAAAGTTTTTCTCCATAATGTAGAGAAAATACCATCTGTCCAGTCATTTGTAGCAACATCTAGGGTACCGAACATCTGGGAAGCTGTGATTGCCTTTGGGTTCATTCTCATCTCTTTATGAGGAGCACCACAATCTGTCATTGCTTTCATCAAAATATTAATGCATTTTGTCTTTCCTGCACCAGTTGGACCTAGAGTCATCATACCTTAAAACAACATAAATGTGGTTTAAAACAAAATGTCAATGTGTTGTGCTACCATTTAATGGTTCATTGCATCAACAATCCTTGTTTTATTTTTATCAAAAGCCAATACAAAAGGATGTTTCTCACTCCACTTAATGTTGATTGAAACAGAGTTTGAAACTATTATTAAAAGGCCGCTATAAATGTCTATTATGATACGCAAGCCTATGTGGGTCTGTATCCTCCCTCAGGCAATTCTCTTCCTTTTTCTAATGGGAAAACACAACTGCCTTTTGATGTTCTCATGCAATGACATTGACATGAATGGTGGCAAACAAACACAGTAATTTCTAAATGTATCTAATGAGAATGAGTGTCTTCCAATGATATACAAAATCTAGTGCATCTTTCTGATGCAAAAGTAACAAAAATATGTACTTGCATCCACCCATGCTGGCATTTTAATAGCTCTTTCTTTCATAAAACCAGTTAAGAGCAACCACACTTAATTCCTCAGCGCATACATGTTACCTAAGAAAAATAAATCATGTCTTCAACAATAAATTGAGCCTACGGTTGATATTTTTGGTTATGTTTTCTAAATCACCAGTTCAAGAGGCCCAGAATCTGTCCAAAATCAGATGGGACATTCAAATTTAGACTTTGAAAGTCATTTAAGGGACCTACATATCTCCTGTTAGCCCTAAAGGCAACTGGACAACATAATCTTTAGTTGGCTTTGAAAACTTCTTCAACAAAAGTGTGGAACAATCACAAACCCAAATAACAAACCTAATCCAAGGCAATGCAGACTGTGTAATGTTTCCTCTAAAACTAAAGGGAGCTGGATGTTCCCCAAAACAATTTGAGGACTCAGAAAATCACTTACTCATGCCCTATGTTACACGTGGGGAAATCAAACACAAACTCTTCAATGTTAACCAAATGGCTTTTCTGCTGGTTTCAGTGGTATTTCAACCAAAATTGTTATGCCAAACAGATTTCAGGATCCATGCACTGAATCTCCATGTGTGCGTGTAGAAGCACTTCGTGTGCACATACTGCCGTATTTCTCCTCAACATTTGAAATCCCATGGTGACCTCTCCATAAATTCAAGTTCATGAGTAGGACAAGTGGAAGTCAGGAAAACATAATCTTTTCCCCTCAATGCAGTAACTTCTGTCATAGAAAGGCCTGAGTCCAACTGTTCGGACAATTGGAGCTGCATGATCTCCTGGGAATAGTAGAGATGTGTGGAGAGTAGAGGCATCTAAGCAGAATGTCATGGTGGACACTGAAGATTTTTGAGGAACAGCGGAGCTGTAGTGTCTCACAGATCAAACAGCTTCTTTTAAAAAGAGACACATTTAATCATAACTGAAATCATTAAAAATTTCATGGTTCCTATATAAAAATAGCTGTTATGATTTGATATGGAACACCGCATCCAGAAATCCGGATGTAAATTAGTAAGTCTGCACAGCACTAACCAGTTCTTTGGTCTAACCAATAATCTGAATTAAAAATTTGAGGCATTAAGGACTCAGACTGTGGTATGTGAATGAGTATTTCCTTTCATTTATTTCATTCGTTTAAGCTGAATATTCTTCTTTTATGCCATGAAAAGGGAGAATAAGAAGGATGATATCTTTATAAATCTTTGCTGCTTTAGTTACACTTCCTTTATATTTTCCCCTTATACTAAAAAATCATTAGTTAGAGGTTAGGCGTATGGGGGACATTTCAAAGTAGGGGAATTTTTTTTCTACTGAGCTATTAATTGTAAACCTGGATTTACTACTGTCTTTGATACCGTTCCTAGGACAGGGTAAACTTTACTCAATGGCCTTTTCTGCACAGTAAAAATGCATTTTCATAGAATCAAAGAATGGTTGAAGTTGGAAGTCCATCTCATCGAACTCCCCTGATCTAGCAGGAGGAAAGCTTATTTCTCCTCAGTATAAATGGCAAGAATTGATCACAAAGAAAACACTTGGATTTATATCGCATGCATGGTAGAATCAAAGTAAAGGTTTGAGAGATTATTTTTTGTAATCTTCTCAACATTATAATCCCACAGTAACATTAAACTTGAGCTTCATGACTGAACTCTCTCTGAGTTTTCAGAACACTGAAAATTGCTATTTCTGGATTTTAATGTATATCTTTTAACTTGTTCTATAGAAATTTCAATCACCAAAGGCCACACTCATACTGCCCATAAAAATGTAATACAATAAAGGATTGCACACTAAAAAAAGGTCATAACTGCTTCCTAAGCAAAATACCCACACAGGCTTTAAAAATGACATCTGTTCAACTTTTTAAAACATTTTTCATGAAAATAATCTGCTTTCTAGTGGCAGATAATATAATGTAGTCTCAAATACAATGCAGTCTCAAAGCCTCATCTAGCATGCTAACCATGTCGGACTCGTTGAGTTTCGTACAGCTGAATAAGTTTAAGTATCCATGGTGGATGATTAATAAGCCCTGCTTCCTCTGTCTGTTTTTGGATGGCTGACTGTAGTTCAGGATACCCAGATTTATCCAGAGTAATTCCAGGGAATAGGTCATTAATGAGACTCATAAATAAAGGTTCATCTTCATCCACCTGTCAAGGATAAAGTAGGGGGAAATACATTATTTATTCATTGAAATTATTATTATGGTGTAAACAGTCTTCAAGATAAGCCATTTAAAAGATGGCAGTGAAAATCTTATCTCTTCTAAAACAAATATTATAATTATCCATCAGTTTTATGAAGTAAATTTCACACAATGAAATCACAAGTAGTAATTTCTAAATTAAATACTTTAAGCTGATAAAAATGTCAACAACTTAATACAGTTTTCTGCAATGTATACACACACACATTTCTTCATTTGTTACATAAGTCAGCAAGATTTATTCCAATCATATTTTGCCTTAGAATTTTTATTTTTTTTCCTTCTGTAAATCACTGAAGCGTTGCTATAGGTTTGAAAGCATGTACCAACGCTCTGAATAGATTAACATCAGAAACAGAGTAATTGGTTCCATCACAAAACTGGCTCCCAAGGTAAATACACAGAGTCTAGACATGCTATAACCTTTTAATTACAGCAATAAAAGGAAAGATGAATACTTTAAACAGTACTATCAAAAGACGTTAGACTATACAAGTAGGTGTTAGCTGTTTCTAATTACCTCACTTAATGCAATTCTTATGATGTTCTGAAAAGGCAACAGACTCCCAAGAAATGTATAAATTGAAATTCTGGATTAAGAAGGATCTTTGGTGACATTATTAAAAGTTAATACAATGTATTCTTCCTTTCTCTCCTTAGGGTAAAAAGAATTAAAAACAAGAGCCAATTAGAGAACCAGGTAGATCCCCTAGGATCTCATGGTATTTTCAAAGAATTTTCCAGCTAAAGCTTATGACGTGTTTTCCTCTCTTTAAAAGACAAATTGTGCTCACACAGTAACTGTATTCTGATTTTCAACTCACTTACAAATCATGCTAAAAACTGCAAAATAATGTATCCAACTGCTGAAGAAAAATAGCTTTTCAAATTGCATAATAAAGACCCTTAAAAACGCAAACAAACTACTCTACTGGGGAAAGTCACCAGTGCTACAGTACCAGTTTGGAGAGGTTCATGTCCCGCAGAACTCTCATCACAACGGTTTTCTCTGGCTCTTGCGGATTAGATCTTTTCACTGCTCCAAGAGTTCTTAAAACAGACAGGATATTTCTAAGCCCAAAATCATAGTGAACCTTGAAATAAAGCATAAACAAAATTGGTACTATAAAGATCAAACGGATCAAAACAAAAATGAAGACAGGGCTGAAAATTAAATTCACTAAATAAATACATAAATGTTACTGAACTTTTAATTATTATTAAATTCACAGGTCTTTGCCTTTTCAAATAGATTTCCAGTTTTGCTGTTATCAAATCCTGAAGATATTTTCTAGTGTGGTATGTCCATACCAGGAAGTGTACTTTCTAGTGGTACAGAGCCCACCCCTATTTCCTAGGCGGACAAAATGGAACAATACACTGTGTAAATCCCAGAATTTTCAGCAAGAAATAACTTACTGATTAGGTTTGCAGATGATATCAAACTGGTGAACTAGATCACAGCTAGAGTTAAAAATTACCAAGAGAAATCCAATACATTATCTATGTGTGATGCAATTAAATAAAGGCAAGTGCAAAATACTAAAGATGGAAATAACCAACTGCACAAATACAGAGCAACAACTCTTCTTCACTGAACTGAGAAACAAGTCAGGTGCAGAAAGTTTTGCTGAAAAATATCATTGGATTGAAGTCACAAGCTCCCCAATGATTTATCTGCAATTTTAGAGGGCAATAAAAATGCAATTGTCCTTTTTAGGACAATTGAAAATATATTTCATTGTAGTTGGCATTTCTATACTGTGACCAAAAGCTGGATTCCACATTTGAAGATGAACCCTACAGAAGAGAAAATTGAAAAGAAAAGTGATCAGTTGACTAGAAAGCATACTGTATCAGGAAAAAGTAATACAAAATCTACTGTAAAAGTAGGAAGAGCGAATAGGTAGGATGAGTGATGATAAAAGTCTTCAACATGCAAAAGACACCTGCAAAGAGGAAGACAGGAGGAATAGAAAGGAAAAGAAGTAATGTGCTTAACTATAGCAAGGGGGATTCAAGTTACCTTTTAGAGAAAACATTGTGACCATAAAAAAATGAAACTTTAGACCAGGTTGCCTGGGAAACTGCAACCTATTCATCAATAGAAAATGTTAAGAACAGCGACAAATATTTATAGCAAATTGTTTAATTAAGAATTTTTCCTCCAGAAAGGTAACTGCATGATTCCTCAAGGTTCCACCCCACCTCATTTTCAATCAGGTGCCAAGTTGTTGCAAGTGGAAAAATTTAGGTATGAATATACAGCCACATACTGCCAGGAAATGTTACTTGCAGATGGAAACATTAACAGAAAAAGATTAACAACTTCATGTGACATTGATGAACTCAGATGTCACTTGACTTCATCATCATTTAGTAAATGGCATGTCCTAGTGAAATGCCCAGAATCATGACAAGGACTGGTACATTTCTTTTTCTCCATGCTAGATGACCATCATTGACATACTGAAATGAGTCCAGCAAAATATGACTATGTGAGAGGAAAAGAGGCAACGGTCAAAATTTTCAATGAGGGAAATTGCAACAGTTTGCACAGTGAAATGATTCTTCACAGTAAGAGTGGCCAAACACAGAAAAGGTACCCAGAGAGGCTGAATATCTCCATCCTTGGAGATATTCAAAACTCAAAAAGTGCCTTAGCAACCTGCTCTAATGTGCTGAGCAAGAAGTAGGACAAGTAGGACAAGGTAGGACCTCTGGAGGTCTCTTCCAACTTACACAAGTCTGTGATTCTATACAAGGGATGACTTCGTTAAATTTGAAGAAATATTTTCATACCTACCAGAAAATTTAAAATAAGTTTAAATGACTTCTGAAGACAGAATTTCTGGTGCATTCCAACTGACCTACATGATGGGTAGTTCAAGGTGACCATCATGTATTTACCTTAATCTGTTTCCTAGTTTTACAGCTGCTTTGCCTTTCAGGAATGGCACAGAACAGCTAGAATTTACCAGCAAATGTGGATTATGAGTTATTTCCTTGCTACATCTTTTAACAGCAATCTTTAAAGACTGGGCTTGAGCAAAATGAACTGCAGTGGCATAGCGGATGCTCTTGTAAGGAAGAATTAAAAATCTGGAAAAAAAAGTCTCAGTACTAGAAGCATAGTTTGCTTCATGGGGAAAAGGAGAAAAGAGATGTCAGTGGTTTGCTCCATAAGAAAGCACCTTAAAGAGATGATTCTCAAAAAGGGACTAGTACCTCATTTGCTTTCAAGCTTTGTTAGGTTTTTCTTTTCAGTTTCTGTTTTTCCTTAAGGTGTGTGAGGCTTTGTGGAAGGAGGTACTGGGAAGAGGTCCTGTAACAAAGCCAAATAATTCAGCTTTGGGGGCTCTGTCAGAATAACTCTTTCACAGGCTTGTGGACACCTTGGGCTTCCTACATTTGCTAAGGACTATTCTTTTACTTTACTGTTAATTGATTTTCTTTACTGAAGGAGATGACAGTCAGTCAGGGTGCCTTTGGCTACTTGTGAGTCAGAGTTCCTCTTTCTACAGAGTCTGCATTTGTGTGTGTAAAATGTCTGGAGGACTTCATGTATTTCTTCCGGCACATTCCTTTCTCTTAGATCTTCTGTGAGGTAAGTTCAGCTGGTGAATGCTTGTTTGCTTTATTTTCTTCTGTTGATATATTGCATTTACTGAAAACAGGCAGTGTTCTGCCATTTCCTATTGCACTGGTTCTTTATGTGACCCTGATCTTTCCAGTCAACTGCCTGGAAAACCGAGCATTACTCAACCTGGAATTTCAAATTTACCATTAAAAAATTAAATAAATAAGTCCCACTAGGAAAGAAAGATTAATATGAACTATCAACCCACAGAATGGTTTGAGTTGGAAGTGACCTTAAAGATCACCTAGATCCAACCCCCGCTGCCATAGGCAGGGACACCTTCCATTAGACCAGGTTACTCAGAGCCCCATCCAACCCAGCCCTGAACAATTCCAGAGGTGGGGAGTCCAGAACCTCACCGAGCAACCTGTTCCAGTGTCTCACTACCCTTTACAGTCAAGAATTTCTTCCTAATGTCTAATCAAATATGCCTCTAAGAAAGACTGTCTGTACTTTATAATTTTAGTTTTCTGACTAAACAGAAGCAATTTATGTCCCACTGTACTCTTAGAAATATGTTCAGTTCATGAGACTCCCATGTCTAATCTGATGAACTCATTGCATCTCTCTCTATATAATCGCATATTGCATTAGATTTATTCCCCAACCTACAACAAACTTCACAAGGAACTTTAACAAGTGTTTCAAATTATTTTCTTGCTGCTACAATAACAACACACATTCAAGTGAGGAAGTGGCGGACCCAACTGAGAAGCAGAAGATCCAGTCTGTGGTGGACAAGGGAGACATCAAGAATCATGGAACAGAGTGGAGAGTGACCCTTCTGAAGTGTATGTGTGCAGATAAGGAAGGGTGAAGAGAACAGCACTGTGGCAGAAGCGCTCACGGCAGAAGCAGGTGCTCATTTGGAGTGCCTGTTTGCTAAGGCATGCAGCATGACAACAAAACAGGGGAAAAATTACAGCTCTGCGTGCAGGTAGAGGGTTACAGCCAAACTAGGAAATGTGGGGGCATAGGTGCAATGGATGTATACAGGTTCTTTAGGAAGGGCAAGCCAGGATGGAGGGATGGGGAATTGCCCTTTAAAGTGAAAGAGTGGGAACACTTTCCCTTGAGATGGCTAATGATCCAGTTGAGAGAATTTGTGTTAGAATTAGAGAGCTCAACAACATTGTGGCAGATGTCTGCTGCAAACATCCTGATGAGGAAGAAGCTGATGAATCTTTCTTTCAACAACTGGAATTAGCCTCATCTTTGCAAGCCCTGATCCCCGCCAGGGGCTTGACACACCCCAGCATCTGCTGGAAGGGCAACACAGCAGGGCAGAGCCATTCCAAGAGATTCCAACACTGTCTCAAATAATATCCTCATAGACAAAATGCTGACTAGACAAGGTGGTCGGACACTTCAACAGACCAAAGAGGCGGTGCAGTGCTTGTCCTTGGAGATATTCAAAGCTCATCTAGACAAGGTGCTGAGCCACCTGCTCTAGCAGATCTCACTTTGAGAAGAGGTATAGCACCTCTTCACCTCCAGAAGTCCCAGAGAAAAAAAATCAGTTTTTCTCTGATTTTATGTCTGTATGTAATGGATTTATTACAAGAGCAGGACTGTCCACAGGGCTGCTCACAGGCACAGGCAGGACAAACTAGCATACTACCATGGGCTTGCAGAAAGCTGTGCTTCCTGGCTCGTGCTACTGAGAATAGTGATCCATGATATGATCCATGATATAAATGGTTAGAAGAAAGATCACTACAACAGGCTTCTCTAATGGATACTGTAGAAATGTTAGGTGGTCCTGAAGAAATTATAAATATGCATGGATGACTATTCCCCACAGACATCATGGGGCTGAAGTAAGAACTATGGGATTTAAGTTTTAAGAAAGATAAAAGCATAAAATGCCGATACAAAATTGTGACGTAGCTGAGTGTAAGGGCTGTGCCTATGTGCACACCCAGAGCACTTGGTCATTAATTTTCATAAATATCAAGGAACTCCCTTGCTAGCTTTAGCATATATGAGGCAAAGGACTGATCTGAGACAAGGTGATTGAGCTACCTGCCTTCACAACAAAGCATTTGAATAACTGGCACAGGAGTTTTCCAGGTGGGAATTTCAGCCGGTTTCACAGAGTCCTCCAGGCGTTTCCTATGATCCCTAGGCCAACTGGTAAGTCTTACTTATATGCTTCAGTATGTTGATTAACATGATAAATGGAGAATCTCCTTGTCTCAGAGGCTCCAGAGGGCAATTTCTGCTGAAGAAATGACCAAACCACACAGAGAAACTCTGCACTCATCGTGCAGATGCAGTAATCGTTCTGTATAAACCTTGTACACCATTAAGATAGTTAAAATAAGTTTTGTACACAGTTAGGTTTTGTTTGGGTGTGTGTGTTAAGTTTTTAAGTACACTGTTCAAGTATGAACCAGTTCTAGCATCTGTGACAACACAAACCAAGCAAAGGACTTTTGCAGAGGTAGAAGGTCAAATTTCTGATGCCTGCTTATGTGCCTTTTTCACATTGAGGGAAAGAATCATGTCCTGGACAAAAAACGACCACACAAACTGAGGCAATAAGAAAACTTAGTCTTACAAAGGCCAGGCACTAATAAATATGTGGTATAGAAATGAAATTATATAATAGACACTGTAGTCAATTAGCGCAGGTTCATCACGATCCAATCAATGCAGGCATTTGAGCCACAATTTATCTACTGTTCATATGATTTCTCATTCAGACCCTCTAGTAGACAGCCAGCACAGGGAATCCAAAAGGCAAGAACCAGTTTTGTTTCTCCTTAAATACCCCATCCCAAACGGAACAGCAGTTTTCTGTTTCTGGTAGCACTCAGCAAGACAGAGCCTTGTAGGCGCTCTGTAGTTACTTACAATTCCTACACTGCCTCTGAAATAGATCTGGCCTTCATAAGTGAAAACATTGAAAAATGTGCCCTCTGCAAGTTCAGCACAGCAATACACACCGTTCCTCATAACTTCTCTGGCAACTGCACTCTGTTTAAGAATCACAAATCAAACTTCCTCTACTACTCAATTTACTGTGAAAAATAAAAACAGCGTGATCATTTCAGACTCTGTTTCTGGAACTTGAAACTGAAAACCCTAAAAAATGCACAGGCTCATGAGTGTAAAAATAATTACATCTTCTATGAAAATATATTATCTCCACATCCTTCCAGTGACAGCTTACAGTTGGACAAGTATTTATTTTACCTGTTTAGATAACTGCTCTTCACAGAGTTTGTAGAGTGTATAGAATTTTTGACTAAGGACTTGGTTGTCTCGGAAACCAGCACTTGCCAGCTTGACTCGCATAATAATGCTACGGTCAGGCACCATCATGGCAACCGTGCGAAACTGAATCTTCAGATTTTCGGGAAGTTCCTGTCGTCCTGCATAGCCAGGGTTCTGAAAACACAATTTATAAACCCAAACAACATATAATGATGGCAGGGTAGGAAGTTTTATCCTTCCTGATAATCATTCAGCAAGCACAGGAGCACACACGACATTACAAAAAGATAACTTAAGCATGTCACAATTACACATCAGTACACAGTTGTCTCAATAATGCAGTTCATGAAGTATGGGGTATCACATATTATTTGGAGATGTCCAAGACTCACAGTTATAGACAGACAGCCACTTACAGATCTTGCTGGAGCTCTTTTAAGTGGTTACTTTCTCAGTCTTGGCAGTGTTACAGTGCTGGAGGTTACTGTCCCCTGTGAGCATCTCTAGACCATTTCAGTGCAAAGTCAGCCAAGCAGTGCAAGCCACTACCGAATATAATTTAAACTAATGGATCTGACCTTTCACTGAAGATGTCTAAGTCATTCATATGAGTACTGCATGGCTCAGTTGTGACAACTGTAGTCACTAGCTGTGCAGTGATAACTTCTTAATCTCTTTCAGCTCTTTCCAAACTGTCTTCCCCCTAGCCTTTGTATGGCACTTATTCGCCCCCTTTTTCAAATTACAGTGATAAGATTAACACTTTTTCAAAGGTAGGACCCCCTAAAATAAAGGCAAAGGCTTCCATTTTGAGTTGTGGGTATGTAGGTAGCTAGGGAGGGAGAGATACAAAGATGATTTTAAGGTATTCTTATACTCTCCTGCTGCTTTGCCTCCTGCACTGCTAGAAGCAGTCCACAGGCACCAAAGATAAATCTTCAGGAGGCCAGTGAACCATACTGAGGGGGGTTTCCTTCATGCTGTCTTCTAGGATTGCAGTCAAAAGTTCTTCACAGGTGGTAAAATGCTGACCAGACCAACTACAGTAGTCTTTACAGTGGTCAATTACTTCTGGTTTATTTTGACAGACTTTGACTAAAAATATGAGGGGGTTAAGTTTAATCTCAATCTGTCAAATATTCAACTAAAAAAGTCCTTAAAATACGTAATTAATGATAAATGCATACCTCAAGTCCTAAGATCCAGTTAAAAAATACGGACAAGAGAAAACTATATCATAATTATTTTACCAAATTATTATTCAAGTTTCATTACCTATTTTCTAAAAGACAGTTCCAATATTTCAACAGGGAAATTTCGATAGGAAATGGAACAGGCAAGATTTTTCACAATAATGCCTTTTACACGTATTTACAGACATACCATAGTCAGAAATATACCAAATTCTCGGTCCATGTCTACGACGTCACCGTCAGTGAAAGTGAACTGAGGTTTCTTTTTTTTCTTGCACTGAAGTACAATATATATCTGCTGAGCAGCCACCGATAAAACTGGAAGTTCAATGCGGTTAAATTCATCAAAGCAACCCCATGCACCCGACTGAGCTAAACCTAAGAAAAGCAAAAAGAGAAATATTCTGTTAAAACATCAGATCAAACAAGAGTAATTTATATACAAAACAGAGCATGTTCTATACAACCTAGTGTAACACGAGAAGAACAGAGAACAGGAATAAAATTAGTAAAATGAGAAAAGTTGGGCTGTGCATTAATGACACCCAGAAAAAGTATCACCCCTTGAATGAAAGATACATAAACTTTTTTACAAAGAATCATAGACTTTTATAGCAACCATTAGGCAGAAAGTGTTCAATAATATTGTATATAGTACCATATAGTAGCATAAATGTGCATATAGCATGGAAACTCATCTATGCAGGGGGTGAAGTTGTCAAAGATGAGCTTGAGAAACACCTACCTAAATGAAAAGCACAAAACCAAATAGAGATCACTACATTTCTGACAGAAGCACTGTAGCATTTTATAACAATTAATTCATAGGTAAAAAACTATTGGAGATTAACATCCCACTGTTCAAGAGAGAGGAAAGAATCTGATGTCACACTTAGAATTGCTATTTGGAACAGGCCATGGAGTTCTAGACAGACAGTAGTACCCACAAACACCATGAAATGAACGGCTTTTGGGAGTCAAGTTCTCCTTCTTCTGTATCCTGCTAGCAGGACTGAAATAGGAGAGCCTACAGTGGCAGCTTTCCAGAGCAGTAGTGGGAAAGCTACGTAAGCCCCTGTTCTTTCACACCCATTCCATGAGAGACAAAGGCTGGTAAGTCTGTGCAGGAGCTTCATGGAGGATGCCATCTCTCCCTTCCCAAAGACCACACCGGACTAGTATTCCCAGTTCCCTGGGTCCATACCTAAAAATGCTCAGAAATGTTTAATTCACTCCACTGGACTGGTGGACCTCAGCTTGGCTTAAGCAGTTTGAAGGCAGTGCTAAATGCAGAAATAAAGCATATATCCAAGAAAAGGCATTTGTGTGTTTGCAATGTTGAATAACCATGGCCAGAGCTCCCCTGAATCCCCATACCTTATATGGCAATGCCTATAGCACTGGTAAAATAAATCTATGGGTGGTGTAAGTGTAAAGTTAATTCCTTAAGAACTTTAGATAGTTCAAGAGAAAATATTCAAAGATCAATAATAATTCTATGAAGAAGACATATTCTTTCACTTTGTATTGTTTTCTCTTTCATTTTGTTTCTTCTCTTGCCTTTGCTCAGCCTGTTCTTCTCACAATATGCTACCTCCTTTCCGCCTACTTTTCCTCATCTGATCTTCCCCTGCCCTTTAAGATGTTCCTTTAGAAACTCTCATCTTACTCCAAATGCCCTTAAGGCCACTTCTGTTTCTTTTCCGACATTAATTTTTTATGTTTTTTTATAAAATTAGTAAAATGAGAATTAATAATGTTGCATCAATTGTTCTTTTCTACCCATGTAATTTTGGAAGAACAAAACTAGAGGAGTCAAACCAGATAGAAATCAGTGGTAGTACAACCAAAATAGGCTTTTTAAGACTTGATTCAGTCAGGGCAATACTCCAGATCTCCCATGAAACTTATCTCAATTCCATATGTAGTCTTTCCCTAAACTGCTTCTAATTAATTTCTGTGATATTATAAGGAAAAAAGATACTCCAAAGGAAAAGAATTTGAAGAGAATGAAAAGTTTCATGGACTTAATTAAAAAAAATAAAAGTAGGTGGAATATATACAAATACCACAATGCCGTGATGATACAAAGATTAAAGTAATTCTATAGACATTTACCAAATTTAAACAATGAAATACTCAATCCTACTGTCTTTGAAAAAAAATGAAGAATGTTCCTTGACTTCATTGGTGTGGCAGCAAGTCCTTTAACTGATGCTCCCCTCCTCTAGTGAGGAATATCTGGGCCCTGGATGCCCTCAACAGCCCTTCCTGAGGCTTCTATCCTCCAGAATTCTGTCCTCCAGTCCAGGAGTTCCGTTGTAGCTCAGGCAGGTCCGAACTGTATTGTGTGCAGGGCTGTGCACAGTCCCATCTCCTTTTATCCTGAGTTGCTGAATGAACCAATTGTTCGAGCCCACAACTCCACAGTCTCACCCCCAGCCCTGCCCCCCGCTGTTTCTGACTGAGCTTCCTAGATGGATCCTGTATCCAGCTGGTCATACCACATTGTCTGATGGTCACTGGACTGCTGATGGGAACAAGCTGTCAGCAACCTGCCCTGCTGAGGACTGTGGGACTGTGCCCTGGTGAGTGCAGTCCCTGCCCCTCCCTTTGTGCTGGTCACCCTGGCTTGTCTTCCCTCTGGAGCTGCCCCGTTCTTGCTGCTCCCTGCTAAAAAAAATTATTGCAGAGATTTTTCAAATTCATTTGTCCCCTTTGGTAACATGTGTTATATGACTCCTAGGATCCATTCTAAAAAGAAGCCCAAAAAAGTGGGTTTCTTCTGCTTTGTTTATTAAATATAAATATCTCCTCTTTGGGATACAACAAGGAAAAGCTCTAAAGCTGGATATTCTTTAACTTAGAAACTTAGTTCCATATAATATTATCTCTTATGCTTACTGTCTGTACCTTAAAGGGGTTTGAAATTAATTTCTCTGTGTAATGGTGAGGTTCACTTCTGACCAAATAATTTTTCTTTGGGAAAGGAAAAAAAAATTCACTTGTTCTGTAATGCCACCTGCTGCATGGAGTTAGGAAACCTCATTCTCAGGCAAAACCAATATCCCACAGCTTTGAAGAAATTCAGTTCTTGCAAAATTATTTAATTCTGGTGGTGTTTAAAAAGAAAAGGGAAAGAAAACACACAGGTATGCTAAAAACTCACACACAAGCAAAGGCACAACAAGCAAACTCTCTGCTGCAAGACAGCTCAGAGACAATTTTGTCATATTGTGAATTAAATCCCATTCCCACGCTGAACATATTATGATTATCAAACACAGAAATGGAGTAAAAGCAGAAAATAAAGGACAGGACTAAAGAAATCTTTAATTTAATCTAAAAAATGTGGCAACACCCCAGTCAGTACAGATATCCTACAAACCTGGTTCTCAAATGATGTAAGAATCTCACACAATAGCTATTAGCCCCTCAGACTATAAAATGCATATCTGAAATGCAGTTCCATGTCCCTTTCTATGTATTTTTCCACGTTTTTTTCCCATATTTTACATAGGAGTAGAGCTATAGCAACATAATTCAATGGAAATGTCACTGAAACAAAGCTCTGTCTAGCCAAAGTGCAACCCAGAAGTAGCAAACTAAAAAGTAATCATTGGTCCTGAAAGAATTTACAGAATGCCACACTTGTGTATTCACCTTCTGAATTAAGATAAATATAAAATCTTAAGTTAAATATTGCATCAAATACCAAATGACAAAAAATTACTTCAGGTAAGACTGGAATTGTTGTTTGACTGTAACTATAGAAAGCAGAACCAAAGCAAACACAACTTTTATACCTGTCTAATGGCAACCACAGACAAAAGGTTTTCTAAAGAGTATCCACCAACACTTTTCAGGAACAGTAATGAAGTATCCCTGGTTTGCTATTCACGGGCAATTTCAACACTGAATTTGACATAAGTGAAAACTCAAAAATTCAACTTCCCGCTTGCATTCCTGGTACTTTCTCAGGTTACCTCTGGTCCAGTTCAGGTAAGAAGTTGTGTCTGAATCTACATTTTGGTTCAAATTTGAAAAACAAAACTATCAAAGATCAAAGTCCAGGCCTTGAACATATCAACTAGATCATCTGCCTATGACTTTCTTGAGTCACATAGAAAAACAAAAGAGGTAGGAGCTGGGAAACAGGAAGACTGAACCTCAGCTCTGACCCAACCAGAAGAACTTCAAATCATAATTTTATAGTATACAGTATATGCTGTATTAGTTATCTTATGCTATTTCTTTTTTTCTGAAGACGAAACTTCTTGTCTTTACAGAAGAAGCCTGGAAACATGCCTGCAGACAGGACAACACCACCTCTCCCTGCCTCTTTTCTCCTCACTGCTAAACCTGCTAATGTCTGATGATTTGACCCGCAGCACCAAATACAGTGAAAAGTTTGGGTGTGGAAACACTGGCGATGGAGCACCAAGCCTATCACAGACATGTGGAATTCTGAAAATTTTCCCATTGTATGCACCGAAATATGTAGTATGTTAATGAGAACTTTCTTATCAGTCTGCATGAAAGTGCTTCTACAGCTGAGAAGTATGCTTCTTTTCCATTAAAGACCTCACATGCAGTAAAGAATCTTTATCTGAACTCACTTTGTCCTTTATATTAAACCAAAAAGAGCTCATTTCCCTCCCTAACTTCAGTATATCCACTCTTCAAGAAATAGCAAATATTTTAAAGACATAAAAAGGTGATTGCAAGCCAGGCCCTTCCAAGTAGTGACACTAAGTCCAAAACAGCTGACTTCAAATGCCCCTTTGCAAATGAAAGCATCAATGACTTATGTAAGAACAGAATCTTACTTTCACTCCCAGACACACAACAGCCGGATGAATGCTGAAAAAACCCACCCTATTCAGGCTCTATTCAGCTGGATCTATTACCTAATTCTCATGCAAATTCTCTCTGAGAAGCAAGCTACGATCCCACTTGCAAATTTACTGAGGTAAGCAGTCACAGGCATCATGGTTGCTTGAGCAGCAATTAGATGAGTTCTATAAACATTTTTTCTAGTTCATACTGAACACCAGCATGCCATTAAATGAGGCCGAGAAGAAGGACACACTACACAGTATTACTTTGCTTCTGTAGCGTATGATGACAATGCCATATGGAAATTGGTCAGCTTAGAGAAAAACAACAGAAAAAGAAAGCTGAGCCCTAAAACTCAACCTGTGCTTTTAGACACAGCAATTGTGTCCAGTTTTAACAAAGGAAAGCAACGACAAGCTGCAATTATCACTATTACCTCAATCTAAAATGGGAAAGGATAAGTTACCAAAGTGCTCAGGATAAGAAGACAGACGAAAGGCAAGGACACAAAACTAGGTGTCTGAACTGACACAAGTCACAAATAGTTTAAGGAAGAAGTGAAATCACCACAGAGTCAGGAAAAGAGGTGTTTCCATAAAGAGATACAAACATTCTCACAGAAGGAGTAGAGCAGAAGAAGACAACAGCTTGGTGACATCAAAGACAAACCCACTGCAAGGAGAAACAAAGGCTGACATCTCCCTTACAGACTGATGACTGCAGGTACAGCAGAGACCCAGTAGATGACTGTGCTTGGCATTATGAGCGTATTCAGATATCCCAGATATCTCTTTTGTCTAATAACAAAGAGTAAAACAAACCTATGACACTAAAGGACTGCACACACAATAAAAGATGTGCAACTAAAAGTTGGCCCAAAGCTGTGGGGGTTACAAGAGGTGCTTTAAGAAATTTTTGACCTTAACTGAAGGTATTCATATGCATAGGTGGTTCAGTTTCCGGCTCAGAAATGTTCCTCTGTTTAAAAACTCATGGCCAGCTTTTCTGGCTTCTTAATTATAACTAAATATTATCCCCAGGTTATATTTTAGCCTTCAGGAGATATTACGACAGTGAAAATTCTGTTTATGATACCTTGTGTTAGAGTTAGAAGCCCAGCCCTCAAAGAAAATGGTGGTGTTCTGTGATCTGTCAGTCCATATATAAATGCAGGTATATACTAGAAAACAGACCATTATAATAGAGTCTATAACTTGGGATCACTAATCACTCTTTGCAAAACTAAATTCAAAGCTTTGCTTATCATGAAGAGTTACCAAAGTTTGACCACTGTCTCATCTTCCCGATTTCAAAAGGGTCGTAGGGTTTGAATTAAGACACTGCAACATTTCATATATTTTCATACCTTGCACAACATCATTAAGCTTCACATTTGATTGTCTTGTTCGACACAAAAATGGCAAATAATAAATATTAATCCTTTCCACATGGGATGGGTGGGACAGAGGCATTAAAAAAACCCCAAACAGTAGAAAGGATTAAAAGGGAAAAGGAAAAGTAGACATAGATGGGAAATACCATCCAATAATATTTAAACAGAAAAAAATACTGGAAAGCATGCAGGAAGAAAAAGCGGAAACTCAAATAAAATCAAATACCAGCTAAAGCTGATGAGTGCCTGTAAATAAGAGGAAACCAAGATGAAAATGCCCTCCAAATCATTGCTAATTCACTACTGAAGGGACAAAATTTATGACTCTAAAAGGAACAAAGGAGATGCTTTCTTACCTTTATAAATACGACCAAGTCCTCTGTAGTCCATTTGGTCTGAACAATTGAAAACAACAACATACTTTCCCAGGCATTTGCCCATGTCTTTAGTTGTCTCTGTTTTCCCTGTCCCGGCAGGTCCTGCTGGTGCACCACCCATACTCATGCCCAGGGCCTGTGCCAGAGTGATGTAACACCTAAAGACAGAACAAACAGATCCATGAATCTTTTCCTACCATTAATTACTTGAAGTCCATCAATGCAACCACAACAATTGTATTATCCAGAGCTGGGGAAGGGGGCAGAAATGTATTTCCATGTGGTGAGTCCTCAGTCACCCCCTTTGCACACTGTGAAGCTGAGTTACCAGGACCAACTTTGCTCCACCTGCAGAAAAGCATTCATCCAGCACAGCCATGACTGCAACAGCCCAGGAAATCCACAGGCCAATTCTAAATGCTGAATACCAAAATACTGTAGTATTGTGGTTTTCTCAGACTATCATACACCCTTCCTCCAAGACTCAGCCTCATTCTGCAGCACCCAGAGCCACTGGATTTCTGCCTTTTTCCCCTCCCTCCTACTGTCTCCCCAGAGCACTCAAGATGGGCTCTCTGATCTGGCACTAGGAAGGCACAGAGGCTGGAAGCACCTCCTGTCCCTGACATTTCCAAAGCAGCACGCCAAACCACACCAGTGCTGCCAGTCATGTGAGGTCTTTGAGTTCCAGGAACATAATGGATGACAGCAAAGATTGCAATGGCAATGGAGAAAGAGGAGGAATCCATGAGTCCTATGATCGTCTTCTGCTTCAGCCTCCCTCCTGGGTTGAGATCCTCAAATTTAAGTCTCAGCCTCCCCAGATGGTGTGGAGGTTACTGTAGGGTATAGGAAGCCTGTTGTTCTAACCTCCAATGCTCAAAAATCACAGCAAACACATTTTAGCACTCTGAAACTCAATAGCTTTAAGATATATGTGGGGAGATAAAATGGGCGCTGGAAAAAACCCCAAATGACAGCACCTAGTATGACTTTTATTGAACAACAGAATACTCATTCTAATATGATAGCAGTAAGAATGCTTTATCACCTTCTTAGTGATCAGTTAACAGGCCATCATTTAACACATGAAAAATACCACTCCTAACAATTCTGCTACTGAAAACGAGGCAAAGACAAACTGAATACATAGCACAAGTTCTATACAGACTTTTCATTTCATTTTTGGTGTATGCCATGACATGGACTGTGTCTGGTATGATGTGTAGGAGCATTCAGTTTCAGTGCCATTATCTTAATGCAATGTACTACCAACTGTGTGTATTTATCACGTGCTTAGAGAATCTCTCTGAACTTGAAATCATTAGCCAAACAGCACTTGACTCCAAGCTGATTAACGGAACAAAGATACCATTACCTGAAAATTTTCAGAAGCCCAGACAACTCCGCATAGCAGTATTACAAATAGTAAAATGGAAAAAGCCCACAAAGGGAATAAAATTTGTTGTTGTGCAACATTGCTTAGGTATGTAAGTTTCCCATGCTAACACTAGGAAACATCTCTTCTTCAAATACCCTTTCAACACGTGACATTGAATGAAATCCGTGTCTCAGTCCCTGCAGTTTTGTCAGGCTCTTCCAGGTTTGTCCAAAAACAGATATGCCTGTTCTTTCTGTTGTTGTTATTGTTATTACTACAATTTAAACTCATGCAAAACACATTGTTTTCTTCAATCATGTCGCCCTGTGCTAATTTTCAATCTTGTGTGACACAGCATCTTGTAGAATCATAATATATCCAGTGTCCAGTTCCAGTCCAATTCCTGGCTCTGCAGAGGACAAACCCAAAAACCACACCACATGCCTGAAAGCATTGTCCAAATGCCTTTTGGACTCTGCCAGGCTTGGTGCCATGACCACTTCCCTGGCTGCATTTCAATTCTGGGAACAAATTTTGAATGACAGCATTTTCTTGATACTGGCTCTCCTGGTGGGCAAAAATATTGTCAGTGTGGTAGTGCTGCCATAGCCACGAATCAAGTGCCTGTGTACTGCTGCAAACAAACCTCTATCTACCGCAGGAACAGTAGGGTGCATAACACAGAATTTGGGAGATGTGTGTTACTTATTAAAAGCCACGTACCCACATGCAGAAGTTTGGCTTTCTTAAATAGCTCACGAGGAATAATTTTTGTTCAGAAATAGGCAAAAATCTGAATTTTCATTAATAAATAAAATTTAGTAGCACAAAGAATGCGAAGACAATTCCAACATTAACTCAGGATGGGGCTCTGAGCAAACTGGTCTAGTGGAAAATGTCCCAGCCGAAGGCGAGGGGGTTGGAACTAGATGATCTTTAAAGCCCCTTCCAATCCAAACCATTCTATAATTCTATAAATGACTGAACATGCAAAGTATTTTGACATTTGTATCCACATATGAAAGAACAAGATCTGGCATAGCAAATACATCTGCCTTGAGCCTAGCTGAAGCACCAACCAAGTACTTTAGGAAAACAGGCATTTAATGGAGTTTGTGCCGTGCTGTGTATCACTCCAGCAATAAAAACTTCTCCTTACATTTGCCCTCAGAGTTTTTCCGCGTTTGTTGTCCTGCAATTCTCCACAGGCCTTGCTTAAAACCATACTGGCATTAGTTCTGCAATGCTATGTCCTGAGTTACTGCTTTTTCCTACAGGGTGACTTCAAATCAATCATTGGCTGTAATACCAAATTCTTGTGTGACTACTTGCTTATTGAAAGCAGCAATAATTGGCGTTTACATTGACTCTGTTTAGGCTGGTGAAGTGTATGGTGTTCAGGTGTATTTGTCTTGAGAACAAGTAAGTTTTTCAATGCCAATCACAGCTCATATAGCTCAAGCAAACACTCAAAATTCAACCTGCTTTCGATAGCTGAACATATAAGCACTGGCCTCTGCTGTTCACCAGCGATATTGCAGCACTGTAGTGCAGCCTAAGTAACTCCGACTCATAAAAGCTAAGAGAATTAAGTCAAAGGAATTAAATCTTAGCTCCAATACTATCCACTTCATTCCTTTTATAAATACCTGTCAGTTAAGGGAGTTATAACAAGCCTGTCTGTACACCCTAAGAATTCATTGCAGTAGGTGAACTCTACATCGGTGATTTTGATAATGCATTTATCCAAGTCTTCAAGAAAATAAAATCGAGACTGTTTTTGCCATTCAAAATCAGATGGCGATTTAACGTTCATGCGGACCTATCGTGGAAAAGAAATACCATTAATACAGAAATGAATCATTAACAAATTACTCTTAAATTCCATACAGAAAAAAAAAGTCTACTTCATATAAATTCATGACCTTGAAGAATGAGCACAAAATCTGTCAGGAGTCAAGACATCCGGAATTATCTTTTCAAACCTGTCTATGAAATGCTCTGAACCTTCTGTCCACTTTGATTTTCCTCTGAATTGTGCACAGAGATTATGAATTGTGTCTTACAGAGATATTGCAAAACACTCATGGAAAACATAAAAAATGAACAATACTGGCAGTCCTGCATGATATCTGCACCATTACTCACAGAAATACTAAATTGTGCAGAGTATTTGAACACACTGTATAGATGTCTGTGTGCTTGTTTATTTGGGTTGTATTTTTCAGTATGAACTTGCCACACACATATTTACATTTATGGTAATTAATAGATCTTGAATCATTATTATTGACACTGGATCTCAAAACAACTGGCCTCTTATAGAAAATGTTGCCCTGGTTATTGGCCTTGCAAACACAGTGTAAGGTGAAGAGGAGGTTCTGGAATCTCAGCCATTTCCCTCTCCTTTATATCAATCACAAAAGGATGTGTTTAGCAGAGAATAGAATGTTTTTAAGAGAGAAGGATATTATTACATATACCACTTAAGAACCCTCAGTTTTGGACTTGCTCCTGACTTTTTATTTCATATACAGGACCTTTAAATTTAACCAATTTTCCATAATTTTATTATAATATGACATTAAATTAATTAAGAAAATAGTTATGAAGACAAATTAAAAATTACAGGCAGAGGATAAACCCCCATGCTTATCTTAGAAGCCAGCAGTTTTCTTTCTAGATTTCAATACTTTTCTTTATTATTTTCTAATTTTCTTTAAACATGCACTTAATTTTTTGTCTTCCTAACATATCTGCATGAATTAAGCAATGCCACATTGAATTACTGACCTTTGCATCATTCAAGCCCTTTGGAAGTTATTTTACTTCCATTTTTATAATTACGCTTTCATTTATTCAACATACTTATCTAAAGGAAGCCTGATGCAACTCAATCATGAAAAAAATTAAAATAGCTGTTTTATTTATTGTTGCTACCCTCTTCAAATATATGAAGCCTCACTGCTTTTACCTTTCAATAATCATTACCTTACATCAACACATAGGTTGGATTAGAAATCACAGGACTGACAGGAATACTAAAGGAAGCTTTTTTACATTTACATTTCAATCAAATAATGCATTAAATCTTCAAATTGAGAGGATAGTTTAATTTTAAAAGTTAAACGCTTTTGCTCACAGTGAATTTGTGCATGATGAGTATAAACAACCATTTTAAAAACTGAAGTCTAAACCTATGAACACACCTATATAAAAATTCATCCTTCTCACTGCATGACATCTATATCAAATCAAAATAAATCTGATATGCTCTATCACAGCAGTAATATCAGAGCTACTCAAAGAGAACAGATTCTAAGATTTGTTTATATTTTTTTTATATGTGCAGACCTTCCATACAGAAAGTCCCTTGAAGGTTTTCCAAAACTTACCAAATCATCAAAGATATCCTTCTGGTGCACGTGAATGGTGACCAAAGTTTCATATTTTGTGCGCTCCATTCTTGTCAGATTGTGCGTTGTCATGTCAATCAAATAATTTAAAATTTCCAAGAACTTCTGATTTGTTGTGTGCATTGCCTTTCCCACAAGCGAGAATGATCATATTAATACAATATTGTTCTTCCAATATTTAGAATTTAAAAATTAAAAAAAAAAAAAAAATTGAAAACATCCAGACTTATAGTGTCCATATTCTGCTTTGTATTTATTAGGCTTGGAATCCTAGATTTGGATTTGCAGGCTGCTTTCCATTCATGCATTCTTACCCAAGAGAGTACAATAAGGTTATATCTAGATGAACAGGTCACACTATAAGACTTTATTCCAAGACTCTTGCTCCTTCTACTTTACATTACGTTTTCAGCTGACTGCATCCCTGCATATATTCAGAACCATCAGTCAATGATTTTGGATACTGTATATCAGCTCAAGCTGTATCTATTCTTTAGGGGGAACAGGAACCTGAAGATCTGTCACGTCCTTTAACCAGAGGAGGGGGAAAACATAGTATAATTTTAGATGCCGATGCTAAAATAATAATTTATTTTGTGGTACCAAGCCTGTTACAAAGTTCCACGAAATACAATACTGACTATACAATACTGACTTGCATAAACAGCATCAGCCTCTGTCAGTGATGCTCCTGGTACACAACAAAAAGCACTGAGATTTAATAAAGAGGAGATCATTTATACTCCTGTTCCAAATGTGTGAGAGGATAATCACACTAGCTTTCTGCAAACACATGCAGAGCCTAAAACTCACACAGTTTGCTGAGAAAAAAAATGCTAAAAACACCCTTAAAACTCACAGAAAATTAATAACCTCCACACCCCACAAACACACACATGCAGTTCAGCCCAAAAAATGACAAAAGTTGTTTTCTTGTTAATGCAAAAGAATCTTTGCATCTTGTCATTCTATGAACTAAGGTGGACTAAAAGCAGGTTTATGCCCTTTTTAAACCTCGAACAATGCAGAAAATGTAGCAGTACATGGTTTTCTCCATAGTCTAAGCCCTTACTTTCATATAATATCAAAGTACAGCATGGTACGGTTGCACTGCATTTACTTTTATGGTAGGATGTTGTTACTCAATCTTTGTTCAGTCTCACTGTATATTCCTGATTAATGGTAGTTTGCAACCCTTTAGTTCACATCCTCTCCTTCCTCTCTCATAGATTCACTGTCAGTAATAACACCTTGGTTGTCAACAGCATCTTCTCCACATGTTTGAGATTAAACCAACACCTCCTCAAACGGTTTCTATTCTTCCCCTTCCCTAAAAAAAGAGCTCATCAACTGCAGGATGTAATATATTTGGACAGAGTAGACTAATGTCCACAAAGCACAGTAACTTCCCCAAAGTACAGGAGCTCTTATTTCTTTCCGAATTTGATTTTGTGAAAGTAACAGGATGAGATTCCCTGTATTCCCAGACTAAGAAACTGCCCCTTCCCAAGATAACTGCCCTAACAAAACAAAAGAGCAAACCGCAGGATTAGGAACAATTCTAAAGCACATGCTGGGGCATAATGAGGAGGTGTGACTCCTTAACATGTTTTTTATTATTCTGTTTTCCTGTTAGTTTATTCGTTATTCTGTGCAATTAACTAGTACTTTGTGCTTTTTCCTGCATGTTATTTTTAACATTTCACAATATGTACTGTTACAAACAATGCTTTTAATAAATCCCCAAAGATTCATTAAATACTACCTTTTTGTCTGTTTTGGTACTGTTCAGTGCCTTCTCTGCATCTCTGGTCCAGATAATTTGAATTCCCAGAAGTCCTATTTGTGCAGGAAACATTGCCTGAAAGTCGTACATCTTAAATTCTGAGTCATTAATGGCCATTGATGCCTGTCTAATGATGGTGTGGATTGTTTTCCTAATCCCATTCAGCAGCTGACCTAACCAGAATTCCACATTGCCCTGAAATAAACAAGAAAGTACTTTTAAAGAATTAGTTTATGAATAATTCACACGGAGCGAGAGCTCTACGTGAATTTTTTCCCCAGTCCTTCGTACTCCCATTTCCGTATTTGTTATTCTCTAATTTTTAAAAGATTCCTTTCCTCTTTCTGCTCCACTGCCCTTCTAGAGATATGTGATGGATTTGGCACTTCACAGCAGTACTGCTGAGAAAACAGGTAAAGCAATCGTTACAAACTGACACAAATGTCCTGTCCTTTCTACTCTTTGCTCTTGCTGTTCACATCAGGAGGTTTTCATTCAGCTAGTCAAATAATAGCATGATGCAATACTGTTGGCCTCTAAAACATAAATCTACTTTAAATCAAGTCATGAAAAACTGCAATATATACTTTCATTACCTGAGCTAAAACTGGTTCAATAATATTGACCCGTTCTCCTTCTTGAGATTCAAACAATAAAATCTGGTCGTAGTTTTTTTCATGAAATCCCACTCGGTTAACATTGTCAAACAAACTTAATAAATGCGTCTACAATAGAATCAGAAAAAAAAACTCCATAAACTGACCTGATATGGCATTCTTACTTTGTCTTTAAATGCTGTATTAGAATACTCTGTAAATCTTTCCATAAGTGAAATAAATTCTCTCAAATAAACAACAAAATCCTCCATGGTCCTCACTTAGAAATATCTACCATAAGAACACTATTGCTTTATTACTTGTACCTGAATAGTGTGGGAATCAGATGCTTGACCAAGGATTTCCAGAAGAGCAGGGTCAGATACAAAAAAAAATCTTGGAAATATTAACCGCTTTTTTTCCAAATAGCCAGTCAGTGATTTCTGACAGATTTCCAACTGTTCCAGCAAATGTGGTAACAGCTGTGCCAAAGTCTCATCTCCAACACAGCACTGCACAATGTTTGATGTTTCATGGGCTCTCTGCATAATTCTCTGCCATGATTTATCAATGTTCTGAAATCTTCTGGCTTCCTGAAGTACATGATAGATGCATTAGCTTTTCCTCATGTTTGTCATATTCTAAAAATTAAATAATTCTATCAGACAAGGTAACAGTTCAATATTTCCCTTGCTGTCTTCTTTGCAGGACGAATGTATAAATATTTATAGGCATGCTTATTATTGACCAGAGTTCAAATCGCAAGAGACAATAGACAGCTCCTGAAATCTTTTACTTCGTGCTACAGGCACCAAAATTGTCCACATAAAAGGATTCCAACACACTCAAAAAGCAGCTTTCTCAGTAATTACAGCCTTCCTAACAGCAATACACAATGTCATGTAAGGTGTTAGTAGCAATTCTTGATGAACAAAACCAGTATCTACAGTCTGAAGGTACATTACAAGTGTTGTAGGTGAAGGGAGACAAATTCTCAAACTGGGAGCTTAAAAATAAATATTTTTATACACTGGGTATATTGATATTTAAAAGTCTTTCTTCACCCACAAAAAATGAAATGTTAATGGAATCATAAATTATCTGAGAGCTAGAATAGATCTCAAAAGAAGATCCAAAGCAATTTGTCTGTCACAAGGCAGGATCATACCCAAAATATCTATCTGTCTTGTGTTTAGTGATGCTCAATGATGGAGATTTAAAAGCCTCTCCAGGCAATCTTTGATACTGGTGACTCTGTTTTAATATTTAAGATTAATCAGATACCGAGAACAAGGTTTTTTCCTTCCTGTTGAGAACAACCCTTAAATTTCAAAAAACTTATCACATCTTATCTTCAGTTTTTCCTTTTCTTCAAGTCAAACAAGTCGTGTTTGTTGAATCTTTTCTTGAATCTATCCTTTCTGGATAGTTCCTCATTCTCACCACCCTCTTGTATGCTCTCTCAAATTTGTCAGTGTGTTTCTTTAGCCAAAATCAGGCACAATATTCTAGTTATTGGTTATTGATGTCTATGCATTCCACTCTTCTGCATTTTACGCACCAGCAAGCTAAAACACATTTTCTGGCAGTGCTATCTATCAGAGGCAATGGCAAAAGCCTATCAAAATATACGGCAACTACTGTTTTTTCCTCTATCCACAAAGCTCCTTGCCCACCCTAAAAGTAAATTAGATCTGTTCAACCTGTTTTGCTCCTAACAAATTCATGTTGAATGAACATTACTCATCTCCTTGTTAATTTCCAGATGCTAACGGTTTTCTTGTTGCAGTATTCATCCAGAAACTGCAATTAAGCCCACTCCTCATTACTCCTCCACCAAGCTGTTCCTTCTCCTCCATCTTTAAAGACAGTCACTACATTTGTTTTTTTCCAGAACATTGGTTCATGTATCTATCATCCTTGGAAGAAGTAGCTTTAGCAGCTTTTGTTCATCTGCAAAAGCTGCTTATTGATTCTCTGATAAGAATTAACAACACAAATATATCTCATGAATTAAAAAAAATAATAGTTATCTAAACAACAATTAAGAAAGCTTTAACTTACAAAAATTAATATTAATTTGGGATATTGTAAGCCTTTAATTATAAAATATGTGTCCTGAAATAAATTAATATCTAATAATTTCCCAATAATAATGGTTTTGTTTAGTTACACCATTTGATCCAGCATGACTGAACTGTGGTCTGTTAGATCTACATTAAAACCCCTCATTAGGAGACACAACAAAAAGGATGATTTTTTTTTTCCTGCTACTTCTCTCCTGTTCA
This sequence comes from Melanocharis versteri, assembly GCA_013397845.1. NCBI lineage: Eukaryota > Metazoa > Chordata > Aves > Passeriformes > Melanocharitidae > Melanocharis > Melanocharis versteri. The sequence continues at coordinate 39,938 of VZTG01007434.1, read as the reverse complement.
GATCATTCCTTGACTCTTGTGCAGCTGCTACCTTGGAAGGTCATTGCTGCCTTTTGAAGAGGTTGCAATGGTTCACACAGATTAGCACACGTACAGCTCCCAAGCCTGGCAGCACCTCTCTGTGGGACTTCATTAAACTGAGTCCTAGCGAGTACAGAATTCATACTATCATTCCATTATTACAGCTTATAGCCTATAAACATGTGCACACAGGAAGAAAGGGATATTTGTACATATGGCAAAAGCGATAAATCAGTTTCGTGCCATTAAGTAGTTCTGAGCCCTGTACTAATTCACTAATATTGCAAGCTGACAGGAACATTTGAGCTTGAATTACAAAGAAATGTGTTCCTGTATGTTTCACCAAGTTCAAAGCAATTTAACCAGACAGATCCTAGTTTGGCAAACCTTTTCCTGAACTGGCTATGCACAAATCTTACATGAGTTATATGCACTGACAAATAAACTCTGTGATGTGGCTAGTCTGGTACAACATGTTGTTATCATACGTCAGTATACCTGAGGTAGTTGTTTTGCAATGTCTCCACCAACAAACACAGCTTCAAGGTAAATCCAGAGGTTTTGTACAGTAATCCAGTTTTCAATTATCTCTGCAGTATTGGTCAGCTTCTGAACCCATTGTTGTATAGTGGACTTAAATGGTGCATTATATCTGCATGAACATGAGTTAAAAGGAAGAAAAACCTAAGATGACAGTTGTTTACTCTGGGGGTTGATTAGATTTATACAATATGTGCATTTATTGAGTTTTGTACCGGTTGCTCATGAGTGACCCCAGGATCATGAGGCTATCTTCCACCAAAGCTATTTTCTCTGATATATCTGATCCTTTCAGAAGAAGTTCTCCTCGAGTTTTGAATTGGCCAAAACTGAAAGCATGAATACTCCATTCACTGATGACGTGCTTCAATTTTGCTTCAATATCCTTTTCTTTGATAGCACTGATGCAGATATCCTGTGCAAAATTAAAATAGCAAATTGTATTCATCTAAGGCTATTATACAGCACACTTATAAAGACTATTAAAATGTATTGGCTTGATCCAGATCTCAGCGTAAGTTCAGGCTAATGAAAATATACATCAAAACACCCCAAAGTTGTTATATTTCAAACAAGATTATATTCTAGTACTACTTGTAACAGGTACATTTAATGGGCTATACTCCATCTTCACTACTACTAGCATCTTACACGCACAAAATTCACTGAGTCAGTGAATCTGCAGGAAGAATTTGCCTGTCTGTATGTATTAATACCTGAAATCAAATGAACTGACAGAGCAGTTTAAAGAAATAAACATTAGCAATCAAAACTGATAAATATTCCGAGGACAGAGTGTAGACTGACAACGTGACTGTCTGCTACTTCTTGAAGACAGTGAGGACAGGACTGTCTTGAAGCTGGTTATTGCATCAGAGAGAAAAGGATCAAATACTCAGACTGGATCCCAAGTTCTGGTTCAGTAGTACATCAGATTATATCACAGGTTTAAAATGTTTCCTGGAGTGTAAGGCTGGAACTCTGAATATTTCACAAGGATTAAATTCTTATCTGGGAATTGGGTACAGCAGAGGTTTGATTTCATGGTTTTGCCTTAAAAATGCTCATTTGTGGAATAAGACAAAACAGGTCACTACTCTGGAAGGAATACAGATTTAGCTAAGTGACCACAGAACTGAAATTAGGAACTGTTGGGTTTTACTTCTTAAGTTTTAGCAACGCTTTGTTCTTGTAAAAGGTAACAAGCATGAAGCTAAGGCACTTGCTAGATAACTTCTGTCCCCAAAACAGAGGAGTCCATGGCTTTGTAGGCTTGTGCACACTCCTTATGCCTTCTCAACTCTCTGTGCTCTTGTGAAGGGTCAGTTTTGAAATACAAAACAACTTCATCCTTCTTTAATCCCATATCTTCCACTTCTGCTGTGTTCCAAGGATTTTTAGCACTTAACAGGATCAGTCTTACATCAACTATTTTTTTTCTCTGGTTAAAAATTTAAAGGGAAGAAAAAAATATATAAGCAGGCAGACCCTAATCAGAAGCATGACAGAATCACACTACTCTTAAAACAACAGAAGTCCTCCTATGGAAGGATTAGTGTAATACCATCTAGGTATTTAAATCTTCTCCAGAATAAAAGGAAAATAAACTAACCATTAGTGCCAATACCAACTACCAAACTCCACTTTTTCAAAGGAATTCTTCAACTAAACCCAATTTTTTAATGCTACAAAGCTGACTAGAAACAGGATTTCAAAAGCACAGACTCCCAGACCACAAGTTAATAATTACCAAAAAAAACCCCAAACAAACAAACAAAACACAAAAGTACATGTACCTCTATATCTTCTTTATGTTTTAATAAAGGGGCATCCATTATGGTTTTTAAAGTGAAATTTTCAGAGTCAACATCAAAGTGATGCCCAGTTACTTGTGCAATTTTTTCCCAGTGTCTTGACAACATAGCCTAGAAAAGTCCATAGGGATGGGGATTTTTAAAAATTGTATTAATTTTAGGTCTAGAATGATCACATACTTTTGCACTGCATCTGTCAAAGAGGAGAGTCTTGATTTCCGTTCCACTGAAAGCATTAGTAGTTATTCTAATCACATTATAAAGACTTTTGTTTTATTTTTCTTTAACTAAGCCTAACTAGATGCTTTGCTATAAATACAGCTGCTTTTATCTATAAAAAAGAATTACGGAAAGCATCTTGTAGCCACATAACATGGCCTTCAATACAGTTTCTCAAGCGACTCTTATCTCCAAATTATTATGCTGAACATACTTTGTTTTTCATCATTTCAAGCAAAGGACAGCTTTCTGTGAAGTCATCAATTATTTTTTTTAGGTCTTGAAAAGCTTGCCATTCCTTCAGTGCTTTCGGTAGCTTTCGAATTCTTTAAAAAGCACAAAAAGAAAGAAGAAATATTTTATTCTTAATAATCACCATCCACCACTTACTAGTACAATACATTGTCATTTTTCAATGAGTTGACCAGTAGACTGTAAATAAAAATCCAGTTGCAAGCTGTCAATATTATATATAGCTGGTCATTTGTGACTGCAGCATGAAACACTGCTAAAGACTGCACAAATTACACTAGAATGGTTTGGTTTCTATTTCAGTTTGAATTAAAGGAAGTTAATTTCATGTGCAAACTCATACCTGAAATAAAGTTCCAGCAGTGTCACTGTTTTAGTAAAATTTGAAAATGCACCTGATATTATAAAGAGATAAAAGGATTAAACAACATGTTTTCCAAGCAAAATAAAGTACATTCTAAACTGAAACTAGTCTGCTTGCAAAGAGAAAAATACTTCTGTTTCACTCAGCAAGTCTTAATTCATACCTGGTTTGTATGAAAGATATTCAAAGCAAAATTTTCCTTCATACACAATTTAAGATGAAAAGAAATTAAAAATGAAGAACCTCTTGTACTTTGAATTGTCACAGCTCCTCTTGCTTCTAAACCAGCCATGCCAGTTTTCATCTGCCAAAGTTATGGACCAAAGACTGACGGCAATTCTCTTACAGCTCAATTCCTGAAACTAAAAGCTGCATAAAACCTGCCCATAATGACAAATCCCTTCAAAAAAATTCTCCATTTTTCACAGTTCAAAATCAGACAGATCTGTCACACAATGCTGGAACTTGTGCAAATTCTTCACTGCTTGCTCGTAAGAGGGAGATGAACATATGCACACTGTCATGGCACTACAATAACTGCTAGAGTCTTTCATCTTGAATCCAACAGCAGATAGCAAAATATGCTGGAGAAAAGCATTGCACAATGGAAAATTTATACTCTGCCTTGCATGAAGAAGGCTTTAAGAGGCAGTTCCTGGCTACTTCTATCCTGAGGCTCAGCAAGTAACATTCTAATAAACTTCTCTGGGGATGGCTATTGGAAATGGGATCTCTCAGCTTGATAATGAAAACAGCAAATTTTTTTTAAATTCAAATAACTTTTTCCTTCGTCTTAGTCTCAGTCTCAATAATATCTTCTAAAAGCAAGTTCCATGAGCTCCACACTGTGTTTAAAAACTACTCTGTTGATCAGGTTTACATTTCTGTCCCAAATTTACTGGACATTGTCTTTACACTGTATTACTGTAAAATATAAAAGGAAACTTCTCTCCAGCTGTTATTATAAACTTCTATAATGCTCTCTAAATATTTCTCCTTCTTATCTCTTTCTAATTGGATTTATTTTTACCTACAGTTTTTTTTCTTTTCATGATTAGAAGTTTTCTATTGTATTACTATTTTTAAAAGGGGTAACAAAACAAAATTACATTAAATAACCATGCATATGTTTACAATCGGTCTAAAGAAGTAATTGCACTTCCAGCATTCCTGCTTATTTCATAATACAGCATACCATCTTAGCTATTTCTGCAAGTACCCCCTGTATGTTGCTTCAATTTCTCTAGCTTTAAAGAGAACAGCTTGATGCAATAATTCTAGCAAACTGCCAAAAGAAGGATACTACTAGGTTGGACTTTCATTACAAAAAAAAAGCATTTACTGCCTATGGGTAGTCACCCTGCTCCAAATATAGGTCGATACTTGAGAGGGAAAACAAAAATGTCACACATGAAGTTCAAAGAGAAACACATAAATGAAAACTATTACTGTGCAATAGTTTCCTTCAGGGTTCTGGAGAAGGAAGCATAAAAAGTCCTACAGCCTGTAAAATATAGCTAACTACAGAAAAACTTATGATGCAGATTCCAGAAGTCTACTGAAATGAGATGAAGACTTACACTGTCCAAATGCAGAAGCATAAATGTTTCACATACATTCATTTCTACTATTCTTATTTTTAAAAAGAGCTTGGGTTGTTGGGGTTTTTTTCCTAAATTAATGGCTAAAAGACAGTGCAGTTAGTTTTTTGTGGAAAACATTATTGCTTCAAACCTCATAAATAACCCCTCAGAATTTAGCATGGCTATCTACCCTTCCTGAAATAACAATTACGATTTAGACAAACAATTACGGTTTAGACAAATGTGCAGAAGCAAACAGTATGTTCAAAATTCCAGCTAATATAATGGACTAACAATTGATTAGCCGTAAACTAAATCACTGTGAAGGTACTGTATAACATCAGCTTTGAAAGTTATTTATACTTATGACCACCTTGACACAGGTTTGTGCACCTTGTTTATTAAATAAGCTACAGCCTACCATGACAATATACCCCAACAAGCCTCAAGTGACTCACGAACCAGCTGCATGTTGCACCACAGTGCAGTTGCGCCCAACACTTGAGAGAGTCTGAGCACGAGATGGACCAACATTCCTCAGCCCCTCGGAGCAATTTTCGCAAGCTAATTAAAAAAACAGAGCTAGAAATAAAAATTGCATGTACTTCAACAGAAGAAAACAACTTACTTGCTTTGAAAATCCAGAAGTTCGCTGTTGATTTTTTCAATATTTAAATCATTCCAAAGCATTTCATTGTATCCGTCGATACTAGCAGTAACCGTGTCATAAAGACTGTAAAGTTTCTGAAGCAACGAAAGTTCACGTTTAATTTTGTGAAGTTCAGGATACTCTGTTTCAAATTTTAAAATTGGAAATTTGTGCGTGTTAATTAGGTATTCATGTCAAATGATTTCATGAACATAAGAATCCATGCATTTCCAATAATACCATTTAAAAAATGAATGAAATCAGACTTGCGGTTTTCTAGATAGTGTCTAGTAAGACAAACTTGTCCACTTACATTATGTGAGGACAACAGATTTTAATGAACAGTAATTGTTTAGATTGCTGATTTTTTAAATAAATATTCTTCTGTAGCAGTAGATGTAATCTTATAATTTAGGGAGACAATGCTGAAAAAGTGGATGAAACAGCAATGGAACACGATATAATTGTAGACAAGAACTAAAATATCCCCTATGTCAATTTACACTACTTAAGAGGCAGAGTTGGGGGATGACAGGTGTGCTTTCAAATGAAATATATAGAATATATTAGACAATAAAAGTATTTTAAATGGACATCCTTAACAAAACCAGAAAGTTTTATTTACTTTCTTTCATATCTTCTGGAATTCCTAGTTAAATATATTTGGATTACAGCATATATCCTCAGACAGCAAAATATACTCAATTTAGTATGCACAAATTAAAGTGCTTATCACACATTCTGCTGTAACTTTAGTTCACACCACAGTCTTCCAAAGGAACTCTGTCTGACTAGGAGACATAAGGACATTACAGATCAGTTGCACAGCCCGAGGGAATTCATTATGCAACTGGAGCAGGGACAATTTGAGTACTTTGGCAACACGTTTCCCAAATTTGTATGGAGCAGAATACTGGCAGGAGATGTGCTTAGCTCTGAGCAGAAAAAGCAAGAGAGCTAAGCATCTGGACCCTGAGAAACACAGAGCAGTGCAGTATTTTTCCACCTGATGTTTATGTATGTGCACACCGAGGGCCAGTTTCACACAGCTGCTTTTCATAGGAAAGACAATAATAATTTACTGCAAGGAATTTTTCTGCAATGAATCCAGCACTGAATGCATTTAGCAGGAATCACAAGAAAAATTTAATAGTCTTCAAACAGGTATCCTTATCCCCTGAGAAACTACCTGTGATTGGAAGACCAAATAATTCTTCCCCACCAGAAAGAGAGAGATACTTCCTCCATAGTTCATCAAATTTGGCTTGAAAGATCTGTAATCTGTCACTTGCTTCATGGGGAGGAATATTGTCCTCGCTGGGGCCCCTGTAAAATCCAAAACAAATTCAGCGAAATTGTCAACCATACAGGTTTCACCAAGAAGCACAACAGAACCCAGACCATACTTACTGAACATTATTTAATAAGTTTTACCATTTTTTTCTGTAAATTTTCACGAGACACTAAAAGAGAAAATGCAGCACATATTCAGAGTACCAAGATTACATATTCAGAAGTCCCTTAAAGAAAGCCCAATTTCTTTCCTAATGAAAAATTTCATCTGTTACCACACATCTTAGAAGCAGCTAAAGATCTGCAAATGTTTTATCTTTGTTATTTCCTGTTTCTTCTGTAAAATAAATTTTAATAATTATTTTCATTTCTATTTTAAAAAGGGAAAGATAGCAGATATACAAATCAGGAGTGAAAACTGTGTAGTTGGCACTAGAACCATAATTAAGTAGTCACAAAAATATGAGAAAAAAATACCATTTTGCCTAATGAGCATATCTCAGCTATAGGACTGGGTGCAATTCCCAGAACTCACGCCTGAGACCACTTCTTGGCCCCATCATAATATTTTGGGATGAGAACTCTGTCATCTTCTGTTGTGCCATGGTTATTTCTAGAAAGAAATTCGGGCAGATGGGCAGAAAGCAGAGCAGGCTGGCTGCTTGGCAAGGGAAATGGGACCAGAAGATGAAAGTGGAAACAGTCAGCAGAGGCAGCCAAGGCATGGTCCCACAGAACCTGAGCAGGAAGAGCAGGGCAGGTCTCAGGGTGGCAACCAGGTCCAAATGACAGCCCAGGTCTTTAGACAAGCCCACAATAATTACACAGCACCAAGGTCAAGCAGGGAAGGCGAGTCAGTAAATCAGGGTCGGGGCGGGTCTAGGGAAGGTAACCAGGATGAGATGCAGTTCAGTGGGAGCCAGGCTGCTCTGAGGTCAGCCTCAGGAGTAAGTCTGAGCCTTGGGATCCATGTGCAGCTCAGCAGGGCCCACGGCCGGGCACAGGCACAGCTGTGGCAGAGCTGGAGATGCAGTCAGCGACCAAGCAGTGAAGCCTCTACTTAAAAGCAGATCTCACAGGATGGGGTGCCAGCCTTGCTGGGGCCTCCCAGCAGGGCTGTGTGGGAGTACTCCATCACCAAAGGAGGAGGGAAGCCCTCAAAGCCTAGGTATTGTCCTAGAGCCCTAAAAGATCACAGCAAGCCAAATCTTGTCTTTCTTTCCTAGTTGCTACTGTAGAAGTGTCCAATGAACCACAAATATTCCACAATTTACGTCGTCAAAAGTGATAAAGTAAGTTTAAAAGTAAGGCTGAGTAAGACTCAGTGAATTTAGAAATACCTAGAACTGGAATCTCCAGTCACATCCAAGACACTGCTTTAGTACTTACTGTTAAATATCTCCCAAAGTGCTTTGTTGAATTAAGACTCCAAAAAAAACTTTACATTTTGATCTGGATTGAGAATTTGATTTATTTTTTTTCCCCAACCCATTAACTCTTATGGAACATCACTGATTCCAGCCCTGAAATTAAAGGAATGAATCTTTGACAGTAAGACTGTGTGCCCACCTTATATTAATCTGAAATTAAGCCTTTTTTCAGGTGTAATATATAGAGTGATGCTGTGCTGTGTTTATTATCTGAAGCCCTTTAGATACACCATTTTCAAACAATCACTAGTGAAGTATAATTGTATTGCAACACAGGTCACCTACTTTTCATCATATTCTTTATAAAATCCTGCAGTATCAATTTGGAATTTTTGAACACGTCTCAGTAAATCTGTTTTCATATCTGGCTGCACCTTCAGCAGCAAGTCCTCAACCTGTCGTGCCTATATGCAGACAAAGAGAAAAAAACAGGCACAAAAGAATGAATGTGGGAAACAAAAAAATTAATTAGGAAAATAGGTTTCTTCTATAATTTCAGCATTAAGAGGGCTGATAATAATGATTTGAGAAACAATACAACTACAATACCTGTGTGTTTAGGTTCTTCCAGGTGTAGGCCAATCCATCACCTCTTTCTGTATTTTCATTTTGAAAGAGCAGATTGTATTTATGAAGCACAGAATAAGATTCTTCTATATGTCCAACTGTCATGTCAATTTTAATCTCATTCCCTCGGATCTCCTTCAGTGCTTCCATTGCTTCCCGTACATCATCAAGGTCATGGATAGGTCTGCTTAATCTCTTGCTAACATTTTCGATGAATGAATAAATTTCACCCACGTCGGTGGCAGATTTTTTATTTAAAGCTAATCCAAATGTTCTTTGTCTTGAGCGGCATTCCTGAATTAAAGCTATTTTCAATGACTCTGTTGCAACTTCCACTGATTGCAGTGCACAATGACTGGGCAGTTCTCTGATTTGCATTTCTAATTGCTAAGACAAATACAAGTGTTCAGCGTTTAATTTCACTAAAATCTATCTGAACAGTTCATTTTTATTAAAGATAAAATACTTACAGAAAAGTATCTGATTTGAGATTGGAATTCAGCCATTGTTGGTTTAGTATCTATAAATTCCTTCACTTTTTCTTCTGGATCCTACTTAAAAGAAGTTTATTTTAATTACTATTTAGCATTGGTATTATAATAACCTATGGGGCACCCAGCTGCCTGATGTATTGTACAAACACAAAATGTTCCCTCCCTAAAAGAACTTAAGATGTAAGGATTAATTAATATAAACTCAAATTATTTTCCTTGAACTGCCTTTGCTGACTTATTTTTTGTATAATACTCTTTAAAGGACTTGAAATCTGTAACTCAAAAACTGACACAGGTCAGGATATCCCTTATCCATCCAAATGTTACTACAAAATTTACAACATAGCTGCAAAAATTTTGCTGGAAATATTTCCCTCCTGGTCTTCCTTCTGTCTGCAATTCCACAGAAGCAGTTCACATCCTCTAACAGGGGAATTCTAAATGGGAAGAATTGTACTCGGTCATCTTCACTCTTCCTGAAACAGCATCTTTAAACTGAAGTTTCTAGGTACAAATGACCTGGCCGTTTGGAGAAAAAGGTTTGGCAGGGAAGGATGGATCTAAGGGGAGAGAGGGCATTTAGCTTGTTGAAGATTGTTTATAGGCAATAGAACATTGAGCATCCTTCCTTTTCATAACGTAGGCCAGTCTCTGCAGAGGTGAGAAATCAGTGTCACCAGCTCAACAAATGTGCAGTTCAATTACAAACAAATGATCTTCACCCATCTCAGCAACTTTCCCCTGCAGTCTGCACTGTGAGATCCCTGAGAATCTGTTTGCACCTCTCTGGCCAATAATGAGTTACCAGCAACAGCTCCCAATGGTCCAACAGAAATTGTAAAGGTGGGGGGAAGAGTGCCAACTCCTGAGGAATTTTAAGTTTAAGGAGCAGGTTAATTGACTATTTTAGTAGATTTCAGTAAAAAAGAAACATCATTCTACTGCATCACCCAATGTGATCGTGTCTTTCTGGGTGAAATGACATGCTGCCAACATGTGTTTAGCTCAAACAGTATCTCGCCTGAACTGAGCATTAAGCTTTGGAACCTCAGAAACCATGAAAAGCTGAAAATGCCCTCTCTCAGCCCAGACAGAAGAGTCAGCTGCGGGAGAGGGGTCACTTAAGGGTTGATTTAGGAAGGGAAGTTAAAAACAGTGAGCAGTTACAAAGGTAAGATTACTCCTGTTTCGATTGCTTGTTTCTTGGCCTGACTAAAGCATCTTTGATAGGTAAGACCAGTAGTTGTCCATTCACAGAGCTGAACTTCGCTAATCAGAATGTACAAAAGGTTTTATTTCATGATGAATCTCCCAACAAAACACTCCTCAGAGCTTTACCATTTACGTGAATGGACCCACTTCCTAATGAAGATAACTCCATCAGCCCAGATTCACTTCAATTCGAATCCTTATTGCTGAAAGATTTCCTAGATATAGGTTATCTCTTTTTTTTTGTGAAGAAATAGAAAAGTATCTTTCAGCAGTGGTTGCTTGAGAAGAACTAGTCAGTTTAATACTCAGGAATAGCTTTGTAGTCTCCAATTTCTAAGAGATTCTGCTCAACTCTTTCATAACACATGCAGACAAGATGCTGTGAGAAAGCGGTATAAGCATATGAAAGCATAAGCTTGTTTATGCTCCAAAATTCTTTTGTGTTCTTCTGCTTGCTTTCTTAGATGCTTTAATTGGTAAAGATTTACAAGTTCTGGTCAACACAGGAGCAGACAGAGGAATTATGGGTGTATGGATTCCACCATGAAACCAATGCTTCCTACCGAGCACAGACTCCTTATACAACAAATAACTTTTTAAAAAAATATATCTAGATTTTACAACACAGCAACATATTATATTAAGCATGTAATTAACCTTGTTCGAGATGTCCGAAAATTCAGAAAAGGTCTTCAGAAGAACCAGTGCTTCAGTTTTAAGAGACAAAATAATTGTATTTAGTTGGATCACCACTTTGTTTACATCCTTATGTTCGATGATCTGCTTGTCTAAAGGTTTCAGTGCCACCATCCTGGTGAGTTTGCTCTCATCACCTAACTCTAAAGCAACAGCTTGTTCAACCTGGTGTAAATTAAACAAGAAAAAAAAAATATGTCCACTAGTTTGTTTGGGGGTTTGTTTTTATTTTTAAGTTATGGAATGCACAGTGATGCTCAGATAATAAGTACTTCTAGGAACAGATAGAAAATGCAGAGAAGCATCCACAGGGAGACTCCCTGTACTCAGTTTGGATTTTTACAGAGCTGTAGTTCAGGTGTTAAAGCTGATTTTATAAAAAATTGTCATGCAGATCTCTATATTAATCATCTCTGAATTACATCAGTCAAATATGCACCAAAACAGCACAAGTACAATTGTGCTGTTTTCTCCTCCTACACAACTGCTAAGATCTTTCTGCCTTCTTCTGTGTAGAATTACAATCTATACTCATTCTTGGCCATAGAAAGTCCCGGAGACAGTGGAGGGTTGGCTGCTTGGAAATATTCTTCGCTTAACTAAACAGAGTTCAGTCCACTTTCTCCGAGTTCTTTATTTTTTTTAATCTTAATTATTATTTATTTGCATATGGGTTTTTTCACTGAAATGAGCTGATCTGTTTTTCATGTCATATCAACAAAATAAAATATTTTTACAAAGACACTTTTCAGCACAGATCTACTTACATCAATATTTTGTTTCCAGACCAGACAATTAAGGCCACACGATTACCAGTACTGTGCATTCTTGTCCTTCAATAAATTTCAGTTTCTATCTAAACCTCAGACCTTCCCAAAGTTTTAGTGCTAATTTTGATGCCAGTTAAAATATTTGTACTGTATTAACTGTAGTATTATGGGTGCCATATGAAGGCTTGCAGTTTAACATGAGACTTTTTGCCTGGGAAGATTGATAATAATTTATATTCAGCTGGTAGTACTTACAGATAATGTTGGTTCTACACTATCATCACCATACTTGAACAGCATATTTACCAGATTTTTTTAAAGCAACTTTTGATTTTAATATTAGAAACTACCAAACATAAGATTTATGAACTATCTTACTTGGCACAGAGATTGAAAACTAGGCTTTCACTTAATAGGAAGATCTACCAGGTAACAAGTCAAAGTATTGGTGCAGAATATAATGTTAAGAAATGTTAACCAAAATACCAAATTTTTTTAAATAACCAAAATAAAATACTCACCTGCTGTTGTTTATGATGTAAGTAAGCAAATTTCCACAGGGGAATATCTTTGGCGACTGATAGGATGATATTTACTGCTTTGTTTACAGCACTCTGAAAAAAGCAAAACATTCACCTTGAGCTCACGGAGATATCTGAGTGGGGGGATGATCATCCAAACAATACCAAAGTTGAAAAATTATACCTCTATCTTTAAAGGAAATACTCTAATAAGCATGACATAGGACCACTCAAAAACAAATTTTGTAAGGGGAAAGGGTACTCCATAAAGTTTTATCACAGTCCTTCCAAGTTTATATGGTTTTCAAACAAGAACATGAGAGACCTTTATGAACAGTAATCATGAATCACTGGGGATTATAACTTAGTTACTGTACTATTTCCCTTTAAACTGATTATAAACATTGTTATGTGCTATTAATAATAGTTTTCATGTTTACACCAGAAGGCTTGAATACATTTGTCTGAATTTGTGATGGTATACTCTATAATCTATACAAGCAGCTACATAAATTATCAGATGACTTCTTCTACGTATGGTATTCTAAAATCACACTTTGTGGCCTGATTTCCCATTGACATCACCATGAAGGCTGCACATGAAACTCGAGAAATAAATTCAGCTACTGATTTTGACAGTCACCATGGTAAATGAAAAGTCCAGAAATCAACACCATAAACAACTATATAATTGAATAATTTCAGAAATCATAGGATATTGCAAACATATGTGTAAGAATTTTGCTGAATTAGTGTAAGTTTAAAAGAGAGTTGAAATTTTTTAACAGTTTAGGGCCTCAGGCTGGTAATATTTTCCTTTACATTTCACTACTGCTGAATGATGTTTTATGAATGACACTTTAAACTGATTTTATATTCTGAAAGATTTTAAAGAGACTAGGAAGTCAATCAGGCTGAATTGATGGCATTCATTTTTACTTTTTCACTCATTTTGAAGTGTTTGCCTCTAAGTAGAGGTTTGTGAGTTATTGAGCTTTGAGAAAAACAGTTCCTTCTAACAACCCGTATAAGAAACCTGATCCATGGCTTCATATCCTTAGCACCCAGTGTCATCATGAACTCAAGTGACTTTTTACCTTTTCTTCCCCTTCCTTTTAGCTCTCATACCAAATTAAACTTGCACATATTGCTTTACAACAATGCATTTATAAATGTTTTATCGTAAATGACTGAGATGTGCAATTATTTTGTTACCTGAATATCTTCAAGACTTGGTCTCAAGACAATATTTGGAATAGCCAGTTGAATTTCAGCTCTGAACAAAGGAACCCTGCGTGCCTCTACAAACTTAGTCGTCTGATACCTGGAGTCAATAACATGCAATCGATGTCTTAAGGACTCTAAAGAAATCTTCGTGCCTAAATAAATGTAATATTTAAGTGAGAATGTTATTTTTTACCACAATAAGTTTTGGGGGAAAAAAATCATAAAGTTTCATTTAAAAAATTAAACGTATCTGCAAAAACCAGACTCACATCTGATCAAAGAGTCAGTATTCTTCTGACAAAGCTGTCCCATCAGGTTATAGTAGCTACAGGACAGGCATTCTTGGCAGCGTGTTTTCTGTTTCATGTCAAGATGTGTACAGGCGAAGGAATCCTGAACAGTGAAAGGGAAATTCTTCGGAAAATAATCATATTATCCAGCATATAAATGAAATATCAAGTATCTGACTAGGCTGTTAAAGGCTACTTTTTACATTGTAGAGGCCTTACCTCCAGAGTTCGTCCAGCATCTGCTTTCAGACTGTGCTTAAGAATATCTATAAGTTCATACATAGAGCATTCCACTTGTTGGCTCTGCCTGCAAAAACAACCTTACAGTCACCCACGGGGAATCAAACATAAGGAACAGCCTTCGTTATTTCCCAGGCACACACCCCCAGTCCCACTGCACTTACGTGCAGGGAAATGCCCTTTCAATGTTTTTCAGTTCGTTCCTATTGCTTGGGCATACAAAGAATTTAAGATATTAAAACATGCTGACTAATGAGAAACCCGTTTGTCAGATCCTATTACTTCTGATTCAACTGGACTTCACAATAATTTTGTTAAAAAAAGGTATTTCCCAGCTATAGCTAATAAAACAGGTTTATCGTGATGATGGCAGTAAGATAATCTGTGAAATCAGAATGAGTAAAACAAAAAAAGAAGTATTAAGAAGCAAACAAAATGTGGATGAGATTTCAAGTCCTATACATCTTCATTCTTCTTGCTACTTATTAGAATGCTATAAGAAAAAAAAATGTAAGAAATGCTAAATAAATGCTAAATGCTAAATAAATGCTAAATGCTAAATAGTGTGCTATTTCTCAACTGCTGTGTTCAAGATACTTTGGAGTTTCTCCCCTGTATCCTAAAACTTTCACTTTGCTCTAGACTAGTAGTCTGTTACAATAACATTTTAAAAGTAAAGTCTCTATGCATACAAAAGTAGCAAGCAAATAAACCCTCCCAAAAATGGCCTTAAAGTCCGTGCAATTAAGAAACCTACTGAGACAATTTGGAAGCAGTAGAGATAGCAAGCTTTTCTATCTGTTCCAAGAAAGAAGTCACATCTATAGGTTCATCTTCTGGCAAAATTATCAGAGCAGTGTTTGACATGTCCTTCAGAGCTCTTTCAATTCTGCATTCCAGAGTATCAGACGCTGCTTTGACTACATAGTCCAACTCCCTCAGGGTACTGTAAACATTCTGAATAACTAAACAAGGATAACAAAATGAAAACTAATCAATGCAAAACACAGACCTCTTAAGTCTCATCTCCCCTTCCTCCCACTCACTTCTGCCTCCTCCCAGGTATTACAATAAAATCAGGATTTAATGGCAACGAAATATGAAATGAAGGCCTGAAACATGAGGGATTTGCTGTACTTTTCAATCTTCAGATTAAACCACTTTACAATGAACAGAACAATATGCTTCAAAATATCTCTTCTTTTTGGTAATAACATTGTAATGAAAAGGATCAACGAAATAGAACAGAAAACAGAAAGGATACAAGTGCCCAAAAATTATTTTGGTCCTCCTTCATACATACACAGCAAAATGCAGTACTTTAAAATTGTAATCAACTTATAAATTAAACGGCTAAAATTCCCCCAGCCAAGACTACAACCAGACACGTCACTTTTAGGATGTTCAGCATAAGTTATGAGGATTTTTTTTAATAGAAAAGATATTATTAAAACACGCATGGCCGTTCTCTTGTCTCACATTCTTGTAGCAGTTGGGCTAAAATTATCCACCTAAAGCGAAGAGGTCAGTCCACAAACACATTTTTCACAGAGAAGTAAAAATGAATGCAGGCACCTAACAGTATGAACAGCTCACCTCCTCTTCTCCTACTACCTACATTTACTGATGTTCAAAGAAGTCCACGACAGCTGCGTCAGGCCCGGAGTAAGGGCATCCTCAGTTTGTGCTACGAATGGCTTCATCAGCGGTTTCAGCACAACAGGGATCTTGTTCAGACGTTCCTTGTAACTGATCAACAGGTTCTGGAGTCTGAAACGCGCAATCATGCTTAAAATGTGCTTAATTCAGATATTTGAAACCCGCAGAATTTTGGACATGTTTTCTGTTAATGAGGTTTGCAAGTTCTGATCCCATCTTAAAAATAAGAACCCTTCCCAGCTCTTCCTATCTCTAACCAGGCCTCTTTGTCTTTACCAACAGCAGAACCAGACTGAAGAAATAAGTACATCCAGCAAAGTGACTGTGATCAATTTAGAGATTTTTTTCTCCCAAGAAAAATTAACTACAATTAAAAAAAAAAAAAATTAGAAACAGGAAATTGGAAACATGGCATTTTTATTTCCTTTTTCCCATCTCACAAGACATGGCATGAAATGACACTGCCCTTAAGAAAAGCTACATGCAAACCACTTAGAAGCCTGAATCCCAAAGAAAAAGAGTCCAAATTCTGAAACAAGGCTTACCAATATAGTTCCATGAAAATGGAGCTACACAAAGAAACTGCATAAACAAGAATTAGAAGCAAATATAATTCAAAGATCAGGTACAGAATGGGTTCCTTACAGAACTGCTGCAAAAAAAGCAATAACTGTGTTCTGCACCAGATTAAAATCATGACTTTAGACATCATCGTTACAAACCATAAACTGAGATAAGCCAGAACCATTTTTTAAATGTTGTTAATCAAAAATCTACACCCTCTGAATATTTCTTTGCCTGGGGAGTTAGTATTAAGGTTTTTTTAGAGTAGAAGGTAAGTTTGGCTTTCTTTTTTTAATGCAAATGTTTTCTGTACTTTTTTTTCCTGTTGGATGGCAAAATTTGGGTCTGTTGCTCTTTGGAGGTCTGTAGCACACAGAGTTTGCCTTGCACATTAAAAATTTATAGTTAGTTATCCTTAAACACTCCACAGAAAATCAACAAAAAATGTTGCATTGCAAGAGTGAAACACTGAATACTTCAACAACAGAAAAAGAGAGGAAGGGTTGAAGTATTTATGAAATTATTTAAATTTTGTCCTTTTTTTGTCCAATTCTAATTAAGAACTAAAGAACACTTCTCGCAAAGCATTGCTTTTATAAGACTGAACATCCCTGTTTATAGAGTTCTGGAATTAACAATCAGCATCCCTGAGAATGAAAGAGCTCTTGCAGCAGAGATTTGGACTGTTACAAGAAACAGAAATAAATAATTTTAAATCAACAAAAGTGAATTTAGATATTCAACATGAGAGACCAAGTTATAACTTAGGCAATGTTATACCTTTATACGTTTGGGTTGTGCAGTAATCAAGTGGTCAATTCCAGCTTATTTTTCCAACAGGAAAAAGAAATCTTCTGATGTTAAGTGCAACGTTTTGGAGTGCAATTGCTATATTAGAGTGCACAGATGCACTCTAACAATAACAGTAGCAGTACCTAGGAGCTCCACTTAGAGAGCAGCTGTTGAAGTAACAAAACAAAAACATGTAGGCGTTTCCAAGTAATAAAATACGCGTGTAAATAGAAACATCTGCATGTTAATATGGAACTGCAGGGGAAAGCAATTAAAATTCAATTAAAATCCTTCAAAGAGAAAAATTATAACAAATCCAAAGCAATATATGCAAGAGATTCAAAGGTAGGGATTCCCATTTGCAGATGAGAAACAAATCCAGAAAGTGTTCACTCACTCCCTTTGATGTCTTTTAATCCGTTCTTCATCTGCACATAAGCCAAGGACAACATCTGGAACTTCAAAATGCATTTTTCTCAGGTATTTTGTCTCATAAAGTACTTCCAGGACCATTGGGTCTAAGTTTACAAATAATTCCTTCATGCCGCAGCGAAAAAAAGAAATAGAAAATAAGACACTAGTTTGGTACTTACACGTGGTGTGATATAACTGGATCATATAAAAAGATGTAGATGACTGGGGAGGATTTTTAAAATAGATACCCATGCTTCTTCTTCAACCTCCTCCACAAATATATGGGTTTCCCAAATTGTTAATCAACCAATATCTTACACTGATTTCAATTTCTTGTGCCTCCTTCACTGTGCCCGAACCACTTGGCTCCCATGACTGCCCAAATTTAATTCTAGTTCTGCAGCTACATTCTCTGGAAGCTAATTTGCCTTTTCATCTCAGTTTCTCCTTCAGTAACTAGGGAGAAATATTGTGAAGGTTAATCTCTACACCTTTGGGGGCACTAAACGTTACTAAGATGCTACATAAATTTGAAAACTGTGTTCTAGTTGTCCATTATGGAATCATTAGTACAAAAAATGCCATGTTTTAACCATAATTTCTCTGCACTACAGCAGCAAAAAATATCTGTGAAGAATGGTAAGATTTTCTGCCTCAGCAGTTTTGAAAGCAAACTAATGACTTATTGCAATATATTCAACACATTGATATTGATCATTGCAGAAAAGACCATGATCTAGCAAAAAATTCCTTCCTTGACTATAATTTTTGTTAACATTAAAAATAAACAAGGAAACAACATCTAAAGAACATAGATAAGTCAGTAGTAGATTTGTATTTGCTGGATACTGCCTCTTTTATACCCTGAATAAGACAGAAGCCGTATAAAGAAGAGACATTATGAGACATATCGTGAATATACACAAAAAGGAAAAAATATTCCAACTCAGGTAGCTCATTTTTTAACCCTATTAAGGTTATTTTAATATTTTGTTGTCGATCAGTGATATGACTAAAGTAGCATGTGTAATACTACATCATGTAACAGTAATACAAAGAATAAATCATATTTACCTCGGTTTCTGGGTGCCTGACAAGTAAGGAAGCACACAGAGCATTCCTAGCCTGGTCAGCAAACCTGCACCAGGCCCTATGATAAATAAGCTCAAATTCCAAAAGAACTGCAGCCATTTTATTGTAGTTCTTGATAACTTTTTTCATTTCCAGTGTCTGCAGTTCAGGGGAAAAAAAAAGAAAAAGCACCACTTAATTCAATGAGTCTAGCACAGTAGAAAGGCACAGAAGCCTAGCAAGATAAGACACAGAAACATAGCAATTTATTTAGGAATTCAATTATTAAGTAGCATTCAACTGCTCTATCCAACATAACTCTTCTCCTGATTTTTCCTCCCAATCTTGCCCACAGAACGAAGTCTATATTATGACATATACAGGGCACTAGTGGCCCACTGAGAAAGGTGTACAAATGATAATCTTTCATGAAGTGTAGATACTATTTGAGTTCCTACTGTTGGATGATCTTGGATATAAGCTGCTAGAAAAGTGAGTGTAGAAGTATACAAGTAAATTGTCTGTCTGTTAATAACATCCTTGAAAGCTTAGGATAAATCCTCCTCTGCTAATTTCCAACCTTCAAAAGTGTGGTCTTCTTTTTAAGGAATGACATCGGATGGTCAATTTTTCTGAATAACTGCTGAGCCCACATAATCTTCCCTGCTACCTAAAACACAGCAGATATGAGATTATATTTTCATTAACTTAAAAACAGTCAAGAAATAAAGTAATTTTTTTCTCTCATTTACTTCACTCTTACTGGTGGTATATTACGTGGTATAGGTGGATTTTCCTTTTCCTTCTGATAGAGCTTTTGAATAAACTCTAAGTCTTGGCTGTACCGTTGAAGAACAATGGTATACTTCTCATTAAGATCAATATTATTTTCTCCTACTTGTTCAAGTTTCATCAGAAATTCCAGCATCTGTTCAGTCTAAAAAGGAAGATGGAGCATTTACTTCAGAAGATAACATTTCAGAAAGTCATTGTCCATAAAGTATTTTATTAATTTAGAACATGCTATGTAAATCTGTAAGCCGTTTTCTAAGAAATACAGAAAAATCCATCCAGACAAGTTTGTGAATTTTATTTCTATATTTTGTCCCACACAGGAGATACTTACTATTGTATAAACCAAGAAAGTGTTACCACTACAGTTTGGTGTTTTTCTGACTCTTAAATCCTCACTTCTTTTTTTCAGCAAACAGTCATGGTAGAACACCTACACCTTTACTCACACTTCATTAACATCTCATATCTGATCAGGGCCTGAGCCAATGAACAATACTGACATTAAGGAAACAGATGGCAGACATTATTTCATTACTCCTGCCAGGCAAACAGGAATAACTTAGAAATGCAACAGGAAACACCAGGACAAAGAAGGAAAATAAACTTCAAAATACAGAGCTATAAAATTGGTATGGAAGGGTGGAACATACACTTGGCACCAAGTAAGAATGAACATTCCTTTACAGCACTTCTGCAAGCAACTTTTAGAACATTTGTAATAGGCTTGATGTTCTCCAACATTATCTCAGGCAGCCACCAGCAGGGTACAGAACACTGGCAGTAATGAAGGAGTGTAGTAGGAGCTATGGGTACTCAGCCCTTCCGAGCACCAGAAGCAGAGGTTTACGTTTGTAACCTTACTTACTGTTACAGTCTTCTCAAACCAGGAATCCACAAATTCCTGTATAGATTCATACAATGCTGCAATTTGGTTCTTAAATTCAAGGTAATCTTTTTCAAACTAGAATAAAAGCAAAAGAAAAAAAATCATCTGCAGTGCTGCTTTCATTTTATTAAAAAAACCTTTCTGTGAAGTTTTTTGGGAATCTGTTTTATCTACCTGGTGCGTGTGTTCAGAACTGCATAAAAAAGAACAGGAACAATACCAGCAACAAAGGTATTTACACTCTAAGCAAAGCAAACAAAACATAAGCAGCGTTAGGTTAAATGATTAAAGCCTCATCTTCATGAACACAAGGAGCACAGAGGAACACAGATAGGCCGAGCTTTTATTAGCTTTGCTATAATACTGCCATTACTATTATTTTTAATAACACTGAGTAACACTTAAAATTAGACAAACTGTATTTAGTGTGTTAATATACCTAAATTAGTTTTCACTGTGCAGTTCAAAATGCATGCCCATCAAAACAATCAGGTTTAGGAAAATTAGTTTGTAGCAGTACCTATCACACAAAACCCAGTTTACAAAAAGTTAACAAAAGCATTTGAAGTAAAAACAAATTTACCCTAAGACTTTCAAATTGTATTAAAAGATATGAGAGTATTGGTATTACCGTTAACTGCAAAATAATATATGCATTGTTATAATATTCAACATTCTTTGCATAACTCCAGTGAAAAGCACAGAATTAACAGAGTGATTGTCACACAAATGCTGGATGTAAGTACCTCTTTTTTCCTGTGATCCAGAACATCATACTGTTTGGATTTGGTATTTGTAGCAATGCTCTGGTATTGAGCAATGATCTCTTCAATGCCTTCTATTTTTACATGCTGGAGCTCTAAAAGGCTCTCCATTGTATTGCTCATATCTGAAATTTTCTCCAAACGTTTACAGAAGATCTCAAATTTTCCAAATATATAGTTTTCACTAGCAATAAAAAAAAACAGCAGAGGGATTTCTATGAAAATCTCTTTGGAACAGATTTTTTTAATTTAACCCACATATATTCTACCACAGCTCTTATCAAGTTTCACACAAAAAAACCCCAATCATATTGTAATGATTACATATCAACAAAAAAAAATTAAACTCACGTATATAAACCAGAAAATGCTTAATCCTTACATATGTCAATTAAAAGCCTTTACCACATTTCACAGGAGCAACTCTTTCAAATAAGACATTTGCAGAGGAAGAAAATGTGAATGCAAGATACCAAGAAATGCCTCATGCTTTAACAGCCAATAGAGGTAAAATGCCTCTTGGCATCGTGACAAAGAACCCAGCTCAAAGCTGACTGAATTCCCTGAGAGTGTTTTCATTTACATTCATGATTCAAATTTGATAGGATTTCATACCATATATGCACATATATATTCAATTAATAAATGCATAAATTCCCCTGGAGTTCCCTTGGATATCTGCTGAATCAACAAGTGACTGGCAAAACCCCAGTTTATTCCTGAATAAAAATTAAAAACCCACTCTGCAAGATTATTTTCTGATTATAATAAGTACTTCATTTTAATTGAGTATTTAGCTTTTCTGTTAGCTAGCAGATATAATTACATCTCATTTATAGATTGTACACATCAATATGACTCAATCCTGGAGCAAATTATTTACCTGATATCAAATTGCCTGTCACTTGGATTTTCCTTTAGCTCCTCCCTAATTTTCTGAAAGGATGTTTGGTACTTTTCTTTGAGGGAAATGCATTGTTGTATCCTCTTTAGCAATTCTTGCCTGAGGAAGAAAATACAGAAGACAGAGAATCATCCTAAGGTCTTCAAAAGAGTTTTTTACTTAAACCTGTTATCTAGATAGGGTATTTTTATCTTAGGTTTTGTTGTCATCAATCCAAAGCTTCCATGGCATAATCCACAAAGGATGAATACCAGGTTAATGCTGGCTACTGAATGCTTGCAGTTTGGCCATTTCTCATTCTCTGTACTGAGTATTGCTGATAGGTTTTCCTTTGCTTGTTTCTTTGTTTTTCTCTAAGCAGACAAGACTGGAGAAGTATTTTCGCACATTAAAATAAGGATGAGGAGGGTCTTGTTTCTTTAAAAAGATACACTAGGAATAACTTAGTTCCTAAGGACACAGATAGTTACATCTTACACACAGTTGTTCATTAACCCCGAGGTACAACATGAGATGCATAGATGAGGCATGGAAACGAGCCATAAGCCATNTGTTTTTCTCTAAGCAGACAAGACTGGAGAAGTATTTTTGCACACTAAAATAAGGATGAGGAGAGTCTTGTTTCTTTAAAAAGATACACCAGGAATAACTTAGCTCCTAAGGACACAGTTACATCTTACACACGGTTGTTCATTAACCGTGAGGTACAACACAAGATACAGAGGTGAGGCATGGAAACGAGCCATAAGCCATTTACCCAGAGCTGTTGCTCCACTTTGGCTTTGTCTTTCATCTTCCAAAAGATCATTGGGAATTAAAATGGTAGTCAAATTTATAGGCTGAAACCATTAACTGGGACAAAGAAAAACTTTTGCAGAGATAGCAGGTGCAATAAAGCAAATGAGAATGTCTCAAAAATAAATTCAGCTAGAATAAAAAAAAATTTATTCTACTTTTATTTACATTATTTTTTTAGAATAAACATAGCCAATACTTAATTGATTACAGGCAATTTCTGAAAAATTCCCTTTATCCACACCAAAACACAGGAGGAATCAAAATTGTTAGATTTACTCTTTTGTCTCCTAGCCTGTTACCTCAGAGTCACCTTTGACTTGACTGGAATTTAAGCAGAGACATCCTGACTATCTGCTTTGGTGAAGCTTGTAACACCTTTTCCTTTTCATGTCAATAACCATAATCTTGCTCCAGTTAGACTATTCCAAAAGACTATCTCAATTATTCATTTTCTAGTTGACAATTTCAGATGCCATGTTCATCTTAACTTCTCTCTGTGGTTTCCCCCTTCTTTTTTGCATGAAAATAATTGACCTGCTCTAATAGTGTGTGCTCTTCTTATGTTATCTGCACTTGTCATCCTTCAGATCCACTTGTTCTGCCAGTGACACCAGCATTCACCACCCAATGGATAAGTTTCATACAAACACCTCTGTGCTTCCATTTATGCTGAGTGTAGCACTTGGACAAGTAGCTGTAGAGGTGCTAACTCATCCCTTCCCTGAAATGTCCCACAACACAACCGAGTTGTGATTTTGGTCCTGCTAGATATTGTTCCCTTCCTCAAACTGACTTTCATGTCCAGTAACAGCAAAATATAAATCTTGAATGGAACTTTGCCAGTCTGTCCTTGGAGCTTTTTTATGAAGAATTTCAGCTCCCACTTCCAATTTCCTAAGTGTGTTTTGGTCTAAAAAAATCCATGTGAACAATACATCAGGTGTTGTATACTAGTACGTATTACACAGTTTCCAATAACAGGTTTTTCCACAACACATAGTAAATCTGTTTTCACAGAGTACTTAATTCTACACAGAATTAGTAGTTACCAGCTTAAAATTAACATAGGAATCAGTGACTAGTAGGGGGACAAAGGGCTGCTTAAATTTACCTATTCATAATCTTGATGACTAATCGGTAATTTTACTTCTAATGTCAACAACAGAAGATGAAATTATTAAGATTCTATCACCTGTCCAGGTCCCAGATTTTTGAAACACCTTCACATAGATAGGTCTTGCATGTGTTAATCATTTGATTGGTGATTTTAAGAAACAGGGATGTCATGTGCTCTGATGTGTTGTAGTATGGTGATGTACAGTAGATCATACAGACAGTCTTCATTAAACTGGGAATGTGTTCCATCACTGCTATCTACAACAGCAAAAAAAAAAAAAAGGGCAAGTCAGCAACCTGAATTTCCTGAAATTTAACACAATGAAAAGCGTGACAGCTCTGGAAAGATGTTTATCAGTGAACAAACATCATTTTGTGTTCTTGTCATTACGAAATGGACCATCCATATTCACTGGTGGGGACCTATCACCATGAGCAAGATGAAAATGTGGGAAAAGAGCAATGAATAAATGAATAGGTCTTTTACAGAGTGGGATTTTCCACAGGAAAACCAGAGACCGTACTCTGCTTGGCCATAGCCTCCAGTATATGAAGGTGCTGTAATCTGCTTTGCAGAGGAATATACCACCTGAGCAAAAGAGGTCATAAACTGCTGGGGAAGAGCTGGATTTCTGTAGGAAGGACAATAAGAAAGTTGGCCTTTTCTCATTTTGCCTAGATCTGTACAGAAGAGAAATCCAGACGGGGGAGGCAAGGCAACAATAATCTCACTCTTACTGGACACTGAACTATAGAGTTTTCTGTCCCAGAAACATTTCACAGGAATTAATGCAAGCCAGATACACTGAGAACCCAGAAGAAGAGACAGTGACTGGTCCAGAAAAGAATAAAAAAAGTATGGTATCTAAAAGTCAAGTCCAATATGGTGGAACAGCAAGTATTTGCAGAAGAGCATTGTAAAATAGCACAATGGATTAAAAAGAGACCAAGCTTTGAAAATATTATTTAGAAAAATTGTTACCAGCTGGATTATGTGTAAATGTTCTGAACTATGCAAGCTTAGACAATTTTGTCTAGTGTCTGTATAGTCAAAAGTCATGTTCTCACTTAAAAAAATGAACTCTGAGACCCATATTTATGAAAATAAGTTTTATCAACCAGGATGACCGTGAAACAAGAGAAACAGCTTTAACCTGTAAAATAAGTGGAAGCTGACCAATATCAGCTCAACCAAAGGTTTAAGATAATTTCATGACTTTTGCAATAAAACAATCACAAGTAACTCCTAACTAAAGCATGAACACAGGAGGAGGTACCATATGTAAGACCCAAGCTCACAAAAGCAATTCAGCTCATTATTGGGTCAAGAAAAACACAATCTTATGCTTAGCCTTTCCATACCCTTCAATTATCTTCTGGAATGAAAACTACTTCCTACACAAAAAAAAAGGTATTATTATCTCTGGCTAATTCAAAAATCGGTAAGTTCAATTCACTAATGCCTAAGGAGTTAAGCTGACCACTAATAATTAAGTATAGGAGTTATATATTAAAAGGAAAAATAGCTTTTTTATAGCAACAAAAGCCCTTCCTTTCTTTTCTGAATTTCACATGAGGTGCCTTTACAGGACTTACAGGTGAAGCATTGGCAAGAGGACCAAAAAATTTATCCAACGTATATAAATATCTCACGTTGTCTTTAGCTTCATTGGCAGCAATTGTTATACTACGATCCTGAAGGGATGAGAAAAAAGGAAAGTAATAGAATTATTACTGTGAAAATTTTCTGAACAAGTTCTTTCTCTTTCACAGCACACAAGACTATGACTCCACCTTGCAAACATTTTCCCACAGAAGTGCTTTCCAATATGCTATTTATTTCTCACATAATAAATAACTGTTTTTACATGCAAAATTGGTAAGACCTTCCTGGTGGTCAGCAACATCTTGGATGTGGTTTAAAGGAAGTCCTTACATAGACCCCCCCAAAGCTTTTTCCTCTTCATGGATCCAACTTAGATTTTAGAATGGTTTCAGCACAAGACCCATTCTACAGAACTCAGACAAGACCCCTGAAATGTACGAGGGTGCTTCCCAACACTGTTTAATAAACACTTGTTAGGGACAATGAGTTCACAACTAATGCCTGTGTATCCTTATGCTCATGTCAGGTGGAACAATCCAGTACTCAGGGGGGTAGTTTGTAAGAAGAAAGAAATCTAATTCATCATCCTTGGCTTCTACTGGCTCTGTACAGACACTTCTATCAAATTCCATTTATCATAAAAGTCTGTAAATATGGTAATCACAAAATCAAAAACTTTTCCTGCTCTATTCTTAATAGTTTCTTAAGCAATAGAAGACCCACATTCTGGGGTGTGGGGGAGTGGGGGGATCTCATCGACTGTATATGGTCTACAGCTTATTCTCTGGCTTGCCTACAATTTTGCCTGGTAAGTTTACATTACAGATATCCACTTATATGGAGCAGCAGTTACGCCACTAAAAGTCAGCTCTCAACAATTCTAAAAGCATTATGATGGACTGTCAGACTTCTACAGTTGGTCTGCATAGGGTTCAGCTTTTGAGAGGCAGAAAAATGTTGTATTACTGCACTGCTTTACTTTTGCACAACCTTTCCACCTATTATGCTAATGAAAGACATGCTACAAAAGCACTGACTTCTTTTCAAGTTATCTATTTAATTTCAGAATCATTGATGCTATATGTTCCAACAAATGGATAATAAACCACAGTGCAAAACCAGCATAAACACTCAAAGGTATTTTTATTTTTAGCATTGTGTTCAGTTCTGTATATATTACAAATACAGTACTGCAATAAATTAAAATTTTAATTAGAAAGTAGTAATTACCAGTTCTTTCCACTGCCTTAGAGTCTTTGATCTTGCTGCCTGAAGAATACTTATAACCTTCTTTACTCTTGAACTCTTGATCTCATCTAAAAGACTTTGAAGAAAGAAACATATTTAATACTCTCTCTAGAATAAAAGTTTACATTTCTTTTTTAAAAAATCCTTCTTTTTTAAGACTCTGTGAGAAATAATGCAGGGATTTGACCTGTTAAATGAGGACATTCTTGACTTCCAGTATTCCAGCTCTGCAGATGGACCAACATCATCAGCTTCTCTTCTTATTTGTTCGCTCTCCACTAAAACCTGTCTGATCTGTTTAGTCCAAATCATGACCACTTCTTCAAGTTTCTCAGTGACCTCTGTGTTAGTGCCTTCAAAATCATAGAATTGGACAGTTTTATTAGCACCAAGTAATAAATACAGAAATTTAAACTACAGAAGCGAAATGTTCTTGCCAAACTCAATCTGAGACTACATAAACTCAGTATATTTGAATCACTGACCAGCACGAAAAGATTAAGACCGTAACAACAAGATGCACACACACAATACCTGTGTCGACCCACTCTGTTACTATTGCATATCCTTTACAATGGAAACAGTTAGAAATACAGTTCATAAGAAATGGCAGAAAGCTATCATTGAAAGAGACATAACTACTCTTTTTCTTACAAAAACATATGTGTAAATGAGTATTTTTTTAATAAATACATCTGTTTTTATTCACAGAGTCAGACAACTTTGGATAGGATTTTCCCAGTATCAAAGAAAGTGAATAGTACACACACTAGTATATGGATTCACTCAGCAACTACTTGGCCAGTAAACTAGGAGGGATTCAGACAACTGCTTGCATGATATACCAAGCAACTACCTAATTCTTTAAGATCTATGAACTAAAGTATGGGTAAATGATTGATGGCTTTATAATTATACAATCAGAAGCCTGGCAAGAGTAAGCAGAAAAATGTATACAGCTTAGGGAAGATGAATTAATTCTTCAAAGTAAATTTTTACTAATGACATAACATTTATTTTATAAACAGCATCATTTTGTTTGCTTTGGTGTAGGAATTACTCACCTGCAGTTATGTAGTCAGATGGGTTCTCTAAGTTTCTGACATAAATATCAATATCCACTTCTGTGAGCTGAATTTTATCTTCTATATTCTGTCTAGATGATGACAAAGTACCAACAAATTTATCCACTGAATACAGAAACTCTTGTATCTGGCTGCTCTTCAAGCCTTCTTTCACAGCTCCCCAGTTCTGATTATTTTATGATTTATGCAAAACAAAAAAGTGAGGGTCACGCTTTCTTTTGGTTTTTGACCACAAAAGGTATTTTTCACTAGAAAAGTAGTTCTTATTCACGGCGGTATATAAAGATTTATCAACATGCCCTTTAAGACATACTCATCGGTACTCTAAAGTGTGCATTGATTTAATTATTCTGTTAGACAAGAAGAGACAAACAAGCAAGAGGCTCTAAGAAATAAAAGTCTCTGACTTGACTCTGAAGTCAGCTGTCACTGATTTCATACCAGACTATTTTGTTCAGTTTTATTTTTCTCCTTCTGAACAGAGAAAACAGACTCTAATCTCCCTTTCTGCTCCTGGGGAGAGAAAATGACAGTGTATGGTAACAGCACACAACACCATCATTCTCAGCAGACACAGAGCTCCTTTGTATTTACCACCTCTGCTTTAGGAGTGCCACAGAATAAGGACAACTCAAAGAAGCTGGATATTCTGCGTATAACACTATTCTTTCGTGGACTGATCCCTTGCACTGCCAGAAGGACTCGACACTTCTTCAATCCAGGTTTAATCCAGATTTCATAAAGTCATCACAGTTCTACCTTAGCATGGTTGCTGTGTTATATTCTCCTTTGTCATAATAATTAAAGCCGGCACTATTGCTTGAAAATAAACAGTAGCTACATGAATTTCAAACATTTGTATATGAATTGGATGACTCTCATGAAGGCCTATATTAGACTTGTATCTTCTTATATCCTCTGTTCTAGGTCCAACAGATGCACAAACAGAACTGCGGCAGCAATATGCCTTACTTCCACATGTTCTTGAGAAAAAAAACTGATTATTTGATTACCTGTTGGGATTTAAGTGCTGGTATCATGATCTGGGACAAGAAAAATTCCAGGCCCTGAAGGATATTTCCATTAGTACAATCAAACATGCCAAAATTCACCTCCTTCGGGAAGGAAAAAAAATTAGTACAATGCATGTAGACTTCTGCAGCATTACACTATTAGAGTGAAATTTAGATATGTGGCAGACACATACACAGTCCATAACTATGTAACATGAGTATCTCTGAAAGTCAGAAAAGGCTGTTACAGTACTTTTCTTATACACAACAAGCTACGAGAGGCTGGAAAACCTTATGTTAGTTTCAAGAATTATCTTCATTTTAAAAGTCTAAAAGATACAGTTTAAATGCAGCATTTCCATAATTTAGGCTCATTACTTAAAACGAAATCCTCTGGTTTAGGTCTTTATTCCCTATCGTCATTAAAATTTATATTATAATGACTAATTAATAATTATTTTTATGAATTAAAATCTTGGGGTTTCATAATACTGCAGTAGCTAATTTATAAATCATTAGAATTTTACTTTATCACAAATACTTACTCTTATGAAAAAGAAGTTCTGTTAATCGTACAACTAGACATTTTCATGAAAGCATTCCCTATTTTTTTTCTGACTCCACTTGCATGAGTAAAAGTCTGAGAAAATATTAAGTGCACTGTGAACACTGCATGATTTTGCTCTGACCTGGGAGACATTTGATGCAGTTATAACTTCATCTGATGCTCTTAGGAAAAATGCACAAGTTCCTGTAAAGTCCTGCAAATAGGACCAAATGCATACAGTTAAAAATAATATATGTTTACAATATAAGTAATTTACTTAAAAATGTACTTACCCTAAAAATGTGCTGAAAACAAAACTGTAAAAAAATCAATTACTGAAAAAGACAGTGAACTGTTTGCAGGATATTTGAAAATCTGTCCCTCTCAAATCAAATACTGTTTTTTCCCTGTCTGACACAAGAATGTCAAAAATGCCCTCTTGGACTGACCAGTTCAGTGTTGCACCTCTAGCAAGAAAATACAGTTCAGGGAGAGCTTGCGAGCTAGGCTATTTCCTGTTATTGTACTTGAATGATGCTTAATTTATCTATTTATCCATTAAACCTAATAATAACTCAACTGCAACAAATTTGAAAAGCCATTCTAGTTGGTTCAAATGGCAGAGGAATGAACCTCACTTCTTCCCTGAAAGAAAGAAAGAATTCTTCTGCTATGTCTTTTCTGCCATTACAGTGTTAACATGAGCTCTTTGGGGCTAACAAATAACAACAACAAAAACAACCAAAAAGAAAACCAAAGCATCACCAGGCCTTATTCAAAGACCACTGTATATGGAAGACCCAATTTGCCCCAAAAGATATTATAAAAACCAAAATTAATCAGAAATCTTAATGACGACTCTGAATAAACTGTTGAATAATGTTTAGATATTACAGGGAGGAGGTTATTAAAAGAATTTGAATGGAATAGAGGATTTATTAAAGATATTTTTTGAGTAATGTGCAGTATTATTCGATGAAAGGGCATAAAAAGCCACAGAAGAACTGCACTTTTAAACTAGAAGTGTACAAGCACTGGAAAATACTTAACATGTAGTCGTTTAAAAGATGTTAGGATCTGCAATTTTTTAACAAGGATTTATTTGATCTGCTCTCCTCTCAGATAGTCAAATCACTACTTCGTTACTGATGAAGGCCAAGCTCAGCTCAAGAAATGCTGGGAGATCCTGCAATATGAGAACAGAGACTAAGTACTTAAATATCTATCCAAGAATTACAAAAAATTGTATAACACTGCAGAACTGTTATGCCTTTTCAATATTTTACTTTTTAAATGTCATCTAATTAATTTTTTCAACCATACCTCAGTGGAACCCATGGTGATAAATAACTTCTTCTGAGGCAAACTGTTCGTTGACCCATCTGACCTCGATGATGCATTCGACTTTTGCTAGGAATTAAATTATAAATAAGAGGTTAATAAAATAAAAACTATATCGTACAAATACTTCATCCATTTGAATATGTGAATTATAACTAAGTCCATTCTGATTCAGTTCGTAATTCCCAGATAGAAATCATGAGGATTGCATTGTCTGGAGAATAAGGTCTGCATGAATCTCACAGTCCCCAGTAAACAGTTTCACAGCCCCTTTCTTTCGGGGAAAAAACAAAAAAAAACCCAAAACAAATAAGGGAGAAAAGTCTCAGAAAAGATAATGAAACTAAATCTGAAGTGTTTCCTACTGCAACTTCCTCTACGAAAACAAACTGAATGTCTCACAGAAAGAATCATATGCTTGGTCTGCAAAGTCATAATGTAACTGTCAATAGGACTCACAAGCAAATCCATCAGCTAGATCCTGCCAACAGTGCAGTGAAATTTAGCTTTCTGCCCATTTCTTTAACCATACATCACAGAAAAACTTTCTCTCTGAGAAGCCTTGCTGCCACTGGTCCCTCTCCACTGAGATGTATCTTTAACCTCTTCTCTTTGAAGCAACAAAAAAGCTTAAACTTAATAAAGACCTGCTTCCCTCTAAATATATGTCATGCATTTTGGAAAATAATCTGTTGAAACTTGGAAGAATGTGATAGAAAATAATGTGGGAGAAGCTTGCAGGTATATTTCTCTCCAAAGTTGAGGAGAGCCTTCTTCTAGAAAGTCAAGTGCTCAGCTCCTGCTAGACTAAACGTCTGATGTGTGATACACAGTGGTGGCTGCTCACCTCCACCCCAAATCAGCACCTGCTGACCCCTACACGTGGTTTCAAGTGAACATCATGCACCTAAGCTGCTGAAAAAGAGAAGTGAAGAGATGAGAAGCAGAAAACAAAGGATCTTAGATAAATCTTGCTAAGGACATGACTACTAGTCAGGCAAATAGTCTGCCCTGCTCAGTGTTTTGTCTCGAAGAACAACAGGGCAAGCATGTCTAATACTGCCCTTGAGTAAACTCCAATTCTCCAATGTGTTTGAAATCAAATCGTTGACAGAACAGTCAAATTAATGAGACCTCTTCACTCATCAGAATTGGTGGAAGATGCTAGAGATGGCATTCATACTTTACATCAGAAACATTTTTATGCTGTGCTGCTTCTGAAACAGAACTCTCATAAATTAATTTTTTTAAGGTTAAAAGGGTCAAAATAAAACAAAATTAAATGCAGCAATGCAATGTTTCATTTAACCCAGGCTGGGCATTTATTTCTGATTTGTCAGTTAAGGAAAACAATGTCAAGATTTTTAGTTTCATCTTGATTTAAGTCAGAGAACAAGACATTTATCCCAGAAATGTGCATGCCTAGTCCCAGTGAAATGAAAAACTGATTAAACTGTTTTGACAGCAAAGCTCATTCTGTGCTTTGCAAAGTCTCTAAGCAATTCCAGTAACACTCAAAAGTTCTTTTAATTTATCTAGGTTATAACGATTCTGTAATCCATTCTTGCATTTAACTGATGATCAAGAATTATCAATCAGTTTTTCTCCTCAACGAGCCCAAAATACCACCACAGGGTAAATTAGCTCTCCCTACCATGGCTCCTCACTGGCATAATTTGAAAGGACTGATGAAGGACTTCTGCAGTTCTGGAAGTCCACAACAGTCATGTTAGACAATGTCAAGGTCACTTGGCACCTTCTGACACCACTCACTCAGTGGAAGCCAGACAAATTATTTCACTCTGTATGCAGAGGCTTCTCCTTCTCAAAACTTAAAGGGAGGAAAACTAAATTTGGGGACTACAACTGCCTTATTTCTAGTCACAGTTTTCCAAGCTTATTTTCTGCAGAATGGGACAGACCTGAACATGATGCCACCTTAATTTAGAAAGAAATTGCATCATTTTTCACCCTCTTGAATGAGTGCTTGGTCCATAGTAGAGACGGTGCAGTTCAAACCAAAAGAAGATAAACTGGTTCTTACACAGACAGCTCTCCTATTCCTATAAGGCTTATGCTAGCTAATCTAGTATTTTAAACTCTGAATATCATCAACACTTTGTCTCAATTATCTTTCTGAATTTTTACTCTACTTGGCCATTTTTAAGTTTTCTTTCGTGAAAACAAGAACAGTATCAAACTATGCCACAAGGCATCCTCCTATTTCCACGTAAGTCAAGATGGAAGTATTTAAACAATGAGATCCAAGTTCTTTCCACACTAGCATACATAGCAAAAAAGAGATCCATTGAGATTTTTTCAATTTTGCAACAGTAATGTGATTTATTTTTTAAAAAATGCAAATTTGGTTTTGCAGAAGCAATAAGAGAAACATACCTGCAATACATCTTGGTAAAAGAAGAGCAACTTTTTAAGCCCATTAGGGGCAAAGAATCGTTCTATTAGTTGAAACTAAAAAAAGAAAAAATTACAATTGTAGTTAATTGTGAGGTAGTTTCAAAACACTGAAAATTTTGGAAATATTTTTTGTAATAACAATTTAATTAATATTTACCTTGTCATCAGAAATAATAGTCTCCTCCACTTGCTGCTCACTCAAGTCTATCCCATCTGCTAATCTTGATATCAAATACCTGTGTCTTCCATCGATCTGAGCTCTTCTCTCCTCTTTGGTTACTTCGGCTTGCTTGGCTAACTCTTTTCTACTTTCACTGGAAAGCACTATACTTTTCTTAACTGTTGTCTAGAAAATGAAAGTTCATTATAGAGAGATTAGTTTTCCTCACTTAAGGATTGTTTTTATATTGTTGATCTTTGAGCTGGTTTCATAAACTAGAAGCAGGAACATGAAAAAAATACATACAAGGAATGTACAGGGAAAAGAACAGTAATAATTAACTTGCTAGGCCAGAATTGTTTCTCAATATAAAGCTGCTATGAAAACTACATATCTGAAACTCCAGATCAGGATCTCAGAACCCAATGTGGATCCAGGCTAAGGTCACAATACAAATTTAGCACTATAACAGCCCTAATTCAAATCTCAGCTTTTTGAATCCAGGTTCCAAACTCCTACATGTCCATATTCCAGATTTGGGACCAGATCAATCTTTGTACTGCCAGCATTTCAGTATATAACATCAAGCTATTACCCTAAAGGAAATAAATAAAACAAATCACTATAAAATCAGTCACCAGAGGAAAACACATTCGACTGATGATTAATATATAGATCATATAAAGGAAGCAGCACAATTATAAAGAGGGAGATTCGAGTGGAAAAGAATTTTTCAAAATCCTTCTATCAGTGTGAACAAGACTGAAAAACAGATGAGGTGAGTTACATTTTTAAGTCAACAGAAAATCTTCAGAAGCTACACGGAAAACAAAATATTTGGGTAAGTAATTCACCACACGGATCATTTCCCTCTACACACAGCTCCCACTGACATGAGTATCTGGGGCTTGGAAATGTCTGAAGTTTCTCTGTACCTCACAATTTTTACTGCAGAGAAAAAAAGATAAATTACATCACTTCCCAGTACTCTACACTAATTGGAATTGTAATTAATCAATCCTACTCTTGGATTAAAAAACAAAAAAGCTGGCCAACTTCCACCCTTGCCTCCTACCATTTGGTGTTACCCCAGACTCTGAATGGATGTTTTCCATCACTCTTGTCTCTAACTGCATCTTTTTGAGATCAGGAGACATTGAAAATGTCTGAATACCTGTAGCTGTTGGTCGGTACCCTTCTGATATCTCTAAAATCTAATTGTGATTCACCATGTAGGTCCCGACTCATCTGTGTCAGTCTTTCATGATTTCTGATTTCCATGTCAACAGCTGGATCTCTTATTTTGCATATGCCTTCCCTGATGCAGTATGACCTTATTCAAGTATTCTTAACCAACATTAATTTAAACTGCGGCAAAGAAAGGATATTAACCAGTGGGTGATAAAAAAAATACATCAAAGAACCCAAAATCCCAACACAAATAGTGAGCACAGAAAGTCAGTGCCCTAACACTGTAGAAACTTTTGAGTGGTTCACTGTTCCTTTTTCCTTGCAATTAACAGAGACTGAAGGAAATCAGCACGCGTCAGTATCAGACAAGCTTTTGTCAGTGAAGACTTAAAGAAAAATCTGTATAGAGGAGCATTAAGCAGACAAAAGGCAGTTGAGTCACCACCTATTTGAGAACAAAAACACTTGCCAGAAGAACAGTAGTCAAAGATGATCCTGTGACAGCAGATCCAAGCTCAGTGCTCCTTGTCTTCAGGTTCCCTCCATGTCTACGATATTTGCTTTCTGTGTCTAGTTAAAAGAAATTACAAGTTCTAATTATTCAAGTAAAACAAATGCGTTTACAAGACCTGCATTGTTGTGTCTTCATATTTGCCAGTTAACCTCTTCTCACACTGGAGAAAATGAGGCCATTTTATTTCTCAAAAAATGATATTTACATCATTGGCAGCAAATAGGATCCCCAGTGGAGCGTGCAGTAATGCTTATGAGCAGCTCACCAAACCTCCATGAATTACTGTTTAATCTATTTTATATAAATAATAAGATTGTGACTAAACCTAAAATTCCAATAGCACTGATTTCCATATAAATTTTGTATCAAATTATATCTCTTTTCACCTGATTAATATGTATTAGATACAGAATCATACTTAGAGCCAGTTGCCCAGGACTGTTTCCATACGGCTTTTGAGTATCTCAAAGGATGGAGACTCCATAACCTCCCTGGGCAATCTGTGCCAGTGCTTGGTCACCTTCATAGTGTTTCCTAATGTTCAGAGGAAACCTTCTGGATTCAGTTTTTGCCATTGCCTCTGGTCCCATCACTGGACACGACTGAGGAGAGCTTGGCTCCCTCTTCTTTACACCCTCCCTTCAGGCATTTACACGCACGGACAAGATCCCACTCAGACCCAGCTCTCAGCCTTTCCTCGCAGGAGAAATGCTCCACTGCCTCCATAATTTTCATGGCACTTCACTGGACTCTTTCCAGTATATCCATGTCTCTCTTGTACTGGGGAGCCTAAAACTGGACACCCTACTCCAGGTGAGGCCTCACCAGTGCTGAATGGAGAGGATGGATCATCCCCCTTAACCTGCTGGCAATATTCCTTATCCACCCCACAGTATCATCAGACTCCTTTGCCACAAGAGCCATTCCCGGCTCATGTTCAACTTGGGGTCCATCAGGACTCTTAGGTTCTTTCCTGCCAATCTGTTTTCCAGCTGTTAAGCCCTCAGCTAGTACTGTTGCATGGGCTTGTTCATCGCCAGGTGCAGGAATTTTCTCAAGANGTCTCTCTTGTACTGGGGAGCCTAAAACTGGACACCCTACTCCAGGTGAGGCCTCACCAGTGCTGAATGGAGAGGATGGATCATCCCCCTTAACCTGCTGGCAATATTCCTTATCCACCCCACAGTATCATCAGACTCCTTTGCCACAAGAGCCATTCCCGGCTCATGTTCAACTTGGGGTCCATCAGGACTCTTAGGTTCTTTCCTGCCAATCTGTTTTCCAGCTGTTAAGCCCTCAGCTAGTACTGTTGCATGGGCTTGTTCATCGCCAGGTGCAGGAATTTTCTCAAGATTCCTCTGGATGGCAGCACAACCCTCTGGTGTACTGCCCATGCTCTCCTATTTATGTGTTACCAGCAACCTTGCTGAAGGTACCCTCTGCCCCATCATCCAGATGATTAATGAAGATGCTGAACAGGACTGGACCCCCTACAGACCCCTGGGGTACACCACTACCTGCTGGGCTCCAGCCAGACTTTGTGCTGCTGATCACCACCCTCGGAGCTCGTCTGTTCGATGTTTTCAATCCATCTCACTTTCTGCTCACACAGCCCACACTTCAATAGCTTCTCTATGAGGATCTTACAGGAACGAAGGGGAAATTTGAATTGTAACCGCTCATCGGTGGTACTTTGTAACCCAGGAACAATCTGGCACAGAGAGCAACAGGCCCAGCTGCAGAAGGGGTTAAGCTGGCCAGAAGCAGGAATACCAGAGGCAGAACAAGCCCCTGTAAGGGAGTATAGTTTCCCTTGGTGATAAGAAACAGCCACAGCTTTGTCTTGTAGCCAGCCTGGAATGCCTGGCCTAGGGTTTACTTTTGGGCAGCAGAGCTGGTGCTGGGGTATGGAACAAAGGCTGGGCTGAGGTGCTCCATGCTGATGCTCACAGGACTGGTGCTGGTGCAAGTGTTTATCAGGAATTGCTTCATGAAACATCTTTGAAGACTTCTTACAGAATCAGTTATGGTTTTAAGACTTTCTAATGCATTGTTTATTAATTTTTATATGTATTTCAGCACAAACGTGTGTTTAATCCACCTCAAGGGGCACAATAAAAAATTCCCAACAAGAGAATGTCAAAAGCCTTCCTGAAGAAAAGGCAGACCATAGGCACCGCACACCCCTCACCTACCAAACCAATCACTTCATTGCAAAAGGAAATGAGGTTGTTCACACATTTCCTCCCTTGCTGAATGCATGCTGATTACTCCCAGTCACTGTGTTCTTCATGTGCCTGGAAATGGTATCCAGGATTAGCTGCTCCACCACCTTCCCAGGGACTGAGATGAGGCCAACTAGCCTTTAGTACTCCTTTTCGCACTTCTTGAAGGCGTGTTTAAGGCAGGAGTGGCATTAGCTTTCCTCCAGGCCTCACACACCTCTCCCACTTGCCATGAATATTTATTTATTCAGTACTCTTTAACGTAATCCTCTTCCACAAGCTCAGTGAATACATAAGCAAAGTGGACATAGGTAAAGGATGCACACACAGGCACAGAAGGAGATGGCTATGTTCGATAACCTTTGAACTAACTATTTAATCTATTACCACTGTTAAAATATTCCAGAAAAGAGATACCATATTATGTGTCATACTGTAAAGTACACTATATTATGGAGTACTACTCATTTTAATTCCAGAAAAACTCTTTGTTTCCAGAAGAATCATGTTACTATGATTCAACACTAGGAAATCTGCTACGGGATCAGAGTTGCACTGTGGATGACCCTGTAAATACATACATACATAAAAACATTTGGTTTTATGCATATATGCATTTGTTTATATATATGTAGATATTTATTCAAAAAACTGAAAACTGCACATTCAGCACACACTGGCAGACTCAGAATAGCACATACCCACCCAGTATATATAAACTTAAACACTCCGCTTAATAATTGGTTTCTCTTTTTGCTCCTGTTTTTCTTTCGTTTTCCATGCAAAGCTGACATGAAGTAGTTATTATTTTCTCCCTTACCTTTTTTTATAGCAATGAGAGGTGGAGAGAGATCAATATGAGGTTCGGAAGAAAGTTGTGTTGCTCTCAGCTGCTCTGATTCCTGCTGTGCAGAGTGACCGTGAGAGGAACTGGGCTCGTCTCTTACCCCTGACTCAGTCTCACCTCCCACAGTCTCCTCCATCTGCACCACCACAGAAAAATCAACCTAAATCAACAATACAGAAAATGACTGGACAGTGTAACACTGTAATAAACACCCTTTCAGTATTTTTATCACTGTTATAGCATCAATATGATAGACTAGCAAGGAAAGGGGGAAATAAATACGTCTATTCAAAAAGAGAAGACCTAAGCAGTTTTCAAAATGACAAAAGCTCCTCCAAGGGTGCCTGTTACCGAAACTTTATTTCTAATTGCGCGAGTATAGTTTCTCTCCAGTCAGAGCGCCGCAGGTGGGAACTCACGGGTTGGGGGACAGGCGAAGCTCCTTCTGAAGCTCCCGCAGGCGCGGGTCCCGCTGCGCAGCGCCGGGCACCGAGCGCAGGGCACCGAGCGCGGGGCAAGGAGCGCCGGGCACCGAGCGCCGGACACCGAGCGCTGGGCAAGGAGCGCCGGGCACCGAGCGCGGGGCACCGAGCGCCGGACACCGAGCGCCGGACACCGAGCGCGGGGCACCGAGCGCCGGCTGCGGCACCCGCCGAACCCCGGGCAGGTTTTCGCGCCTGC
>VZTG01007433.1:436957-466353 GCA_013397845.1 Melanocharis versteri | reverse complement strand
GCCCCCAGCTCCCACAGGATCCCCGGCCGCCCTTCACCCATCACAATATTCCTGAGCTGGAGCAGAGGGGCAGTGGCACTTCCAGACACAAAACAAAACCAAAATGGTTATGGAATACAAATCATCCCCAAGGCACTCATGAAGAAAGGAACCATAGAATCACAGCATATGCTGAATTGGAAGGGATCCATCAGGACCACTGATTCCAACTCCTGACCCTGCAGAGGACCATCCTGAAGTGTTACACCCTGTGCCTGAGAGCACTGTCCAAACACTTCTTGAACTCTGTCAGGCTTGGTGCTGTGACAGCTTTCCTGGGGAGCCTGTTCCATGCCAAACTACCCTCTGGATGAAGAGCCCTTTCCTGATATCCAACCTAAACCTCTCCTGACTCAGCTTTATACCTTTTCCTTGAGTGTTGTCACTGGTCAGGAGAGTGAAGAGATCCGTACCAGCCTCTCTGCTTCCCTTCATGAGGATGCTGAAGACCTCACTGAGGTTTCTCGTCAGTCTCCTCCAGGCTGAACCAAGAGACCTCCTCACAAGGCTTCCTCACTTCACCATCCTCATGGCCCTCCTTTGGACATTTAATGTCTTTTTTGTATTGTGGTGCCCAAACTGCACACAGGACTCAAGGAGACAATTATGTCTTATTGAGGAAGTTTTTTCATAAGATATGCCATGATGTGTACATTTTGGTGAGGCCTGTTGTAAATGCTTTTTACATTATAACTATTTCACCAATGGTTGTAGCTTTATTAAGCTGCAAGAAGAGGTCAGGTGGCTTTTGGTTGTCACTATAGACAATAATAAACATTCACTTTATCAAAGAATGAAAATAATGTAAACAATGACTTTCTGCTAAAAATACAATTCTTACTTGCTGTTTCTCTGTTATTACTTTCCCAAACTGCAAACAACATCAGTCATTGAAGACAAACTGCTGTGCTATGACAGAAAATATATGCTTGCCTTACAGTCATGTTTTTCTTCTTTTATAATGGACATTATTCATAATGGAAATAATAAATCTTAATGACTGCTTTCAAGAAATTTGGCATCAGACAAGTTCATA
Source organism: Melanocharis versteri (assembly GCA_013397845.1). NCBI lineage: Eukaryota > Metazoa > Chordata > Aves > Passeriformes > Melanocharitidae > Melanocharis > Melanocharis versteri. Next base: position 465,278 of record VZTG01007433.1, on the reverse strand, counting down.
TTTTATTCAATGTTTTAAGAATTGTTTTTCAGAGAAAAATGGTATAGTAAATCAGACCCCAAGAAAATTATTCATCCGTATAGATTCCCAAGCTGTTCAGAGATGATCACTGAGACCATGAAGTTTGGTCTCAATGCCACAGGCTGCTGAATTTTTCCATTACCCAATTAAAAAGTGGAAGTATTGAATATCTAGAACTACATCGCTTAATCAAGCCAATGGTAAAACAATCTGATATAATCTTATTTGGGTTTTTTCAAATGTAGAAGCAAGACTAATTCAATCATGGCATTGTTATTATATAGTCATGGACTGCGATATCCGTATTCTCCTTTCCCCTTTTATAAACAACAATTATAACCACAATGTCAAAATGGAACGCAGTATCTGTTGCAAAAAAAAGGACCATCTAGTAGAAAGAATATTGGACTATTCTGTAGCAGTGTTGCAGCTGTGTTGTCAGGATTTACTTTTTGTTAGGACTGTGTAAGTACATAGTATTTTTGAAGTCAATAAATACATAAAATCAAATATCATATAAAGACTGTTTAGATTTTTCCCCAAAGGGCTTTTTAACCCAATGTGTTAATCCTTCTCTTCTATTCCTTGTGCTCATTATTGATCTGAACAGACTATAAATGCCATACTGCAAATTATATTTTTCTCATGAAAAGAACATTACTGATAGCCAGGGATAAATTATTATATTTTTTGCCACATTCAGTCACTGAAAGAAAACAAAAATATGAAACATATAATAATCTAGTAGGCCAGTGTTATGCCCTCAAACAAGAAGAGGAAAACATAAGATGACTGGAGCCTGGAGAAAGATTTTCTTAAAATTCGGGTAGTGTTAATAATCAAAGAGAAGAGGTAGAACCACCAAAACAACCTCCCTCATATGAGTCTGGCCACTGTAAAATATTCACATCCTTAAATTAGCCTTAGGTTTCTTACTTATTAGGAGAGTTGGTCACCTCAAAAGAGTATTAACAAGAATGAACAGAGTTGCTGAGCCCAATACACCAGGATAGGTGGTTGTTTAAACTGAATACCTCTTCAGCGTGGTTATACAGACATACCATCCTAAACTTATGGTTCAGATCTGGAATTTGCTGCACCTGGCAGAGGCACAAGTGATTTTTATTCCAAAGATTGTCAGTTACACGTATAAACATTTCCTTTTTTATCAAGTATTTTTACAGTCAAAGCATTTAGAAGTTATTTGGAAATCACAGTTCAATTCTTTTTTCTAAGAGGATTTAAAACCTTTTGCCTTCTACAAACAGGCTGGGTACTGGGGTTCAGATGACCTGGCTCATCCTCCTGAAACTCTTCCACATTCCATTAAATGTCTGATCATGCAAGAACAGTGCAGCCAAGACTTACAGCAAGGTGCTCATCAGAGAATGCAGACTGCTGATCCTATCCAACAACCCACAGCATATCTATGAATAAGGTTCACAGAAATAACAAAGCAATAAAATGTGAAAGACAAACAACAATTAAAACAAAATGTTTATTTTGACTGTTCTGCTGAATGGGTTTTTTGGGGTTTTTTCATGATATAGGATAAATTGATAAATAAAATTCCAATTTGTTTAACTATTTCCTTTGCATGAAGTTATATTCATAAATTATACTTAATATTTGATTTCATTAAGGTGATTTTAAAAAAAAATTCACTTTTGGGTAAATACCAAACCAAAGTTTAAAATAAATAGAAATTAATAGAATACTTATTTACTTCTTTAGCCAAAACAAGGACTGATGCTGATGCTACGAAAGCCAAGCAGTGATTAAAACAATCCTGAAGTGGAATGCAAGGAAGAAACAAAAGTTAAAATTGGATTTTATTGTCTGACCTATAGATTATTTTATCTTTTTAGATATCTATATTTCTGCAACCAATATCTGGAAGTATTCCGATTGCCTGGATGAGGATCAAGGTTTCAAAAATAATTTAAATGCTTGAGAAAACAATTGGAACACAGCTTGTTACTTAGAAATTATAAAATCATTCCCAATTCCTTTCTCTTTTTTTTGCCAGTTAATAAAGCAGACTAATAATTTAAAAACTAGTGACTACATGTTTCCTCTGAACACATTTATTCATCATGAATATTATTTGCCTAAAAAAGATGATTTATTTTTTATAATAATTTACTTTTCTGTAAAAATGAAATTTGCTCTGGGTTGGAAACACAACAGGCAGCTTTGTACATGAGCCTGACAATTTGAGACCACTCGTGTGTACCTTTCTGTAAAAAGTGATTCACCAAATCCTTTCTTGCCGCACTTCAGCGATCTCTCACTTGATGGAAATTCTTCTGCTGAAACTAGCAGAAGATATTTGTCTGCAGCTTGTTCTGTGAGCAGGTCTTCTATCTGATTAAAAGACCTTGATAAGCCATGGAAATGTACCATACAATATCTCTTGTATTGAGGAGCAATGCATCAGCATTGATAATCAGTTTTTAGTCCAAAATGATCATGACCAATGATCATGACCACTCTAAGTAAAACCTTAATTTCAATTATCATGACAACTCTAAGTAAAGCCTTAATTTCAATTAGAAACAACTATTAAACTGCCAGCCTTTACAAAGACCACCATACCATTGTCACTTTGCAGAAATATAACCTTGTGGCAACTAGGAAAAAACCTCTCCCTTTTTGTCACATAATGAACACAATTAACTCAAATGTGTTGCCTGTTCTTTCTAGCAAGTGTCGCGGCCGCTTGCCTCTTGCAGCCTGGTGGGCAAGTTGCGACTTGATCGGAGTGCCCTAGTCACTGGCTAGGTGGGTCCGAAGAACAGTCAGGCGTCAGCTCACTAAGGAGCGTTCAACTCGCAACCCTCAGGAGCTGTGAAGCAGGCAGGTTTCGGTTGGTCGCTAAGGCACAGGCGAAGAAGGAAGGAAAGACTCTTTGAGGCGTTTTCCCAATCCTTTATTCCCCGCCAAGCAGGACAGAGGAACATGGGGACTGGAAGGGGCACCAACAAAGAGCGCAGAACAAGGGTGACAAGGGTTTTTATACAGAAGAAAAACAGGGCGGGGAACAAGGATTAACCAATTAGGGAATTGACATGAACTGTCATACAACCAATAGGGAAACAGTAAAGGCGGGATGGAGAACAACAACCAATGAACAACCGAACCTAACAGAATTCTCTAGACTTAAATGCATAAACATGAAGAGGGCAGATCCAGGGTATGAACCATGACTAGATTGGCATGTTTAGGGAGTGGCCCAGCCCTCAGCCTCGCTTTCAGGATCACTAACATTTGAAGGATAATCCTTCCAATTAATCTCATGAATCTTGAAGCTAAAAGCAGGCTGGGCCACTGCCACAAGCAAGTTGTTAATAATAAATAAAAAACTAATGACAAGACAAAAAAAAATCATCACTTACACAGCATCATCTGCAGATATATTTTCAGCAGTATTTATAAATCTCCTGAATATGAAACTTCTGTGGAAGATTTGAAATATTCCTATATTAAACAAAAGTCCTGCAATGTTTGACAATATTGAAAGCTTTCAGGACTGCAGAGACTATTCATAGAAGAGGCTTTTCCCCATCAAGGACTATGGAATACAACAATTGATTTTGAAAACAGGGAGCATACAACCCCTTGAATCAGCAAATAAAGCAGTGAAATAGTCAGCAGGCAGCCAAATTACTCCTGGTTTTTATCACCAGAAGACCAGAGGGAGCCTGAGGGATTACTGGTGATCACACTGGGTTTCACAACAGCAGGGAATTTCCCCCAGTTTATGTTTAACAGGAAAACATTTTGTAGTTTGGAAATTCCTTGCTTAACTTGGAGCTAACTTTTCCATGTCAATATGACTGTAAGTGCTGAAGATGAAAGAGCAGAAAAAGCTTCCTGGCAAGGGCACATACACAAAAATCATAGGGTTTGGCATTTTGGTTCTTTTGGTTTTGTTTCTTTTTATAAGCATCAGGTATGTATACAAAGCTGCTGAGCTTTGACTCATGGAATAGCATTTTAGAAAACACTTGTGCAGCCTCCAATATTGAGGAGTTTTGCACGGAAAGTGGCATCAAATACAACCTGCTCACATGCTCAGCCTGCCTTTTGAAACAGACAAGCTCATCCTAGTATCCCCAGCTGAGGAAACAAATCTTCCATTGCTTTTCCAGGAGGCAAAGGTAAAAACAAAAATATCCTACCTTCATAAGTCCTGTTTAAGCCCCACTTTGGTCAGTCTTTTGGTTTGTGATCACAAAAAATAGCTTTGAAGTAATAATATCTATCTTTCAGTTAAGTAGAGATTATAAACAGGTGAATGATGCAAAAGTTGTTCGCTTGGGTTTTTTAATTAAATCCCCAAGACTTAAGTTTTCTGAGGTGACCTATCCTAAGAGTAAAATAATCTTAATAGTTTTTCATCTAGTGGATCTGAATTCAGGAAGGATGCTTTAGTTGTAACCCTTATATAACTGAAGATTATATTTTTCAATTTTTTTCTCTCTTATTATAGGTATAAGAGAAATCATTATCAGTATATTCTTTAACACTTAGAAAGAGCTCTGTTGCTTATGGAAATACCTATGACTGAGTTTTAGAAGAAAGGAGCAGAAAACTACTGTGAAGTGCTATTAACAGGTGTGTAAAGATTCAAGAGACATGACAAATGAAGACCTGTCTTTCAAAACTTACTGTGAGACATTCTGAATTTGCATTCCATGCATCAATTTTGTCTCTATTCTGAAAAAGCTTCACACACTGATTAGGACTAAACCATGCTTAAAAGCAGTAAATTCTTGGAAGAAAAAGATTTTTTAAGTATTGTTACAAATGGGCAAAATAAGAACCACATAAAACAAGCAAATAAAAAACACCAGAAATTGCTTTAAGGAGTCATTTCAGTCCTGACATATGTAGGCCAAAGTTTATAATCTTCCATAGACTACAGTTCATTTGTTTAAAATGTAAATGGAAGAATTAAATATAGACATGTAAAAATAATTACCTCATGACAAAATTAAATAAATTAGAAACACAGAAATTGATACTGACTTTCTGTCTTTAGTACATTCCAGTTCTTTTGTCTTCTTTTTTCATGACACACCCTAGATAAAATATTAGCTTTACTTTGAATTTACCAGTTTAAAAGGTTTTCATTGGGGTCTTTTCATGAGTTAAATAGATTTTTTTGTTTAATTATCACTGCTGTATCTGAAACACCTTTTTAGCAAACTCCAAGGCAGTAAGCAAATTCCAAAAATTTATGTGAGCGTGCCTAACCATAGCAGCACCATAGGCTGTGCTCTTTCCGTAGGAGACTCTGTTCCACCATGCCGTGCATTGTAAAGCGAAGCCAGAGTGCATCAGTTTAATGGAGAGGAAAGATGATCACGTGCAATCCTTCCCCTTTTCTCACTGTGTAACCATCAGCAGTCCCCTTGTAAAAGAAGAAGGAACTGAAGTCAACACTGTAAGATGAGCTTACTCATACCTCTATGTGACATTGTTCCGTGAATAATTTATGTGTCAGACACAGATCTCGGAGCTGTTCATCTTTCATAGAGCAGCAGTCAGAGCCCACATGGAGACTGCAATCACCATCTCGAGAGCCACATGGCACAGCTGCCCCACTGACACCACTGAGAACAAAGTAAGGAGGCGGTCTTGCTGCCAGGGTTTTCCTGGCATGGGAAGGTGAAGAGGGCTGAGAGCTGTATTTAGACAAATGGATTCCCCAGTTCTGGCTCAGGTGCTGCACAAGCTGTCTCCTCTGCTCATGGCACAGTTGAGATGCCATGTTACCTTTCCTCTTCATCACAGTAAGCCAGTTGCTTATGGTAAGTCACACAGGGATAGTTAAAAATCAATTGTCAGCTTCACTCTAAGAATATTGCTGAATCAATGATGCTACGGTTTACATTAACACTTCATCTGGCCACAGACCTCCCTGGGGAAACTTTCCAGGTTTCATGTATTTTCATCTGAAAATGGAATCACACCTATAGTAACCCACTGCAACAAATAACATTCAAAATAATATTCCTCCAAAAATATCCCTTCTCTTTTTTTTTTGTTTGGGGTGGGGTTTTGGGGTTTTTTGGTTGGTTGGTTGGTTGTATTATTTTTGTTTTCCAGGACTGCTTTCATCAGTTGTTAATAATCACATAATGAAAGAAATTCAGGTTTAAGGATCTGTGATAATACACTACGTGTTGTCAATCTCCAAGGGAAGGATTTTTAGGTGCCAAGTACCTAAAAATTGGTAATAGCTCAATGATACCTAATACTTGTATTAATTTAGTGCCACTATATAATTATTGTATGGATTTAATTGCATATCACATGAATCATATTGGTTATCAATGGGGACTGTGGCTATTGTGTTTTGGGGTTTTTTTCCCTCCTATTTTAAAATATAACCCTTTCATGTAAAAATATTAAACATCAATCTGTTTTTCAGCATGAGAAGTATGAAGGGAAATTAATATACTTATTAAATTTCTTAATTCAATGATGGACTAATAGAACTCTGGGTGATCACGAGGGAATAGTCCCTGCAAGATTCCTGTGGACTAAAATAGACAGGGACTATTAAAGCATGCAGGAGATTATATAAAAGAAATGGGATGAGTGAACTTTTATATAAATATATATTTAAAGCATTAAATAATGTAATATTACTATATATTTTATCAGGTCTGATTAAAAAATAATAAAAATATATTAAGCTTCTTAGTACTCTCAAAATCTACTAAAAATGTGTATAAAATAATATATCTAACTAGAATAAAAACACTGACATAAAACCAGTCTGAAATTAAATTACAACTTGACATTTTTATTTATTCTGTTAATTTGTCTCTGTAAGGGAGACATTATTCTAATTTGCAGTTGTGCATATTTCAGGAGCAATTTGCACTAACATCTCAAAAACCATTTTTAACCAAAACTTAAAATGTATTCACCATAAGCATCTATAGCCAAGTTACCACAGTCGTAACATTTTTTGCTAGGAATTTATTTCATTACAATAATTTGTTATGCTGAAACCAGAGTATTTAATATATTTGAATAATTTCATTTAGAACCAGATATCCAAAATAAAATAAAATAAAATAAGAAGAAAGTGGCAGATTTGTTGGACCTCAAGTCAGTATTTCCAAATACTTTACTTGAAGAGCACTTTAATAAGGATCATTTCTGCAACCTCAGGTTTTATTCCGGTTAGAACTGAGGATTGATTTTTTTAAGTGTTTATTTCCTTTCCAAGTGGAACATGATGATCCAGCCATACAGCTTATGAGCTGACTTTCCATGGAGTAGTGATTCAACTGAACTGCTACTGTATGTTTGGATGCCAAATGCACAACAGTAGAATTTATTGCTAGATGCTGAGATTTTTTACTTCAAAGTTTTATTCAATCTTTTTGAATGTCTTTGTTACTTGGAGATGGGACATTTTGCCAACTTCATGAAGCTCAAAAAATTCATATATCTCCATAAAATGTATTTTATGACCAGCCATTCAAAAAAAAGTCATGCTTTAGAGTAAAGCAAAAAGAGAGTTAATCCATAAAGGAAAAATTAATTCATTATTATGCATCAGATTGTTTTGTCCAAAGAACATTGACCAGATTCAGAACTGTAGTAAACACATTCAGGTCAGGAGGTAAACAGCGTGATACCAGCTTAAGTGAACTCTGAAGCCGCTGCATTTTCATTTAAACATGATTTGTATAAAAGGAAAAGCAGCTCTCACATAATTATGGTCACTTCTAATCCCACAATGTGTCCAGTGAGTTGGTCAGTTGGTTGTGTTACACCTGCACTATCAAAAAGCTTTTCTCTAAATAATACTATCTGCTGAATTAACTTTCTCCTTATCACTGGCCAGAGAACACATCTTCCATCATGAATATTCCTATGCATTATCTAATCCAAAAACATCATAAATCCCTACCAGTTGCTGGACATGAAAAGACCAGTTTTAAAGTGCCCTATTAAGTGGACCTCATAGAATGATGTCTTAGGCAAGTATGTCCACTTAATTAAAGAACATGTCAGAACAAAGACTTTTATTAACTCAAAACTTTTTGCAGTTAGTGATGTGCTGTTGCTGTGTCTTTTGAAACAATGTTGCCCTCTAGCTTTCAAGGAATAAAAATAAAACAGAATAATTTAAGAAAACACATAATGTGACTTGGAAGAGGCCAGTCAAACTTGGAATTTGTCTGTATATTTTTTACTCATCTGAAATCTTTGGCCTCGCTAGAAGTTTTTAGCTCCAACAAATCAGCATTTCAGTCAACAGCCTGAACTGGATGATGAATGAAATAAATTAAATTATGGACATCTTCACCAAAACAAAAGAGATATTGTAGAATGGTGTCTGCCTCCACTACTTCTCTAATCAGATTTTTTTCTTCTAAAAGATTGTATTTCAACTGAGATAAATACATGCTGGGTTGTCTCCCATGGTATGAAAGCTCAAGTTATGAACTACCTGAAGGACTCAAATATTTAAAATTCAATTCCTTCATATGTACCTTTGAAGTTCAATGGATTTCAATTATAATCAGAAATGATGCCTCATTGTAAACGACAAATAATAAGAAGAAAACTTGTCAGAATTGTATTTCAGTTCCAAGGGGAAAATGTTCTCCTTCACAGATTGATCAAAAACATCACTTCAGGGATAAAATTGGTGTCGTTCACTTTATAGAAAGAAAATGCCAAGTATCAGAGTTGTCCTATTGCTAATTCACGTTCCTTAATTCAAGAATAGTGTTCTGTGAATACAAGAATGAGAATTACCTAGACCACATTTTGTTTTCCACCCAATATTTGAGCCTGGTTGAAAGCAGAGCAATTTCTTTTTAGTCATTTTCTGTCTTATCCCTGAATATCTTCTCAGAAAGTGATTACTGATGACATAGAAATCTTTTCTTGAACAGATGTAAGAGCCTGTTCCAGAGAGTGTTTAGGACAGCAAGAACTCAAAAGTCTAAAAGATCAGGCACTTTTTCAAGTAATTGTCCTAAAGTCAGTTGTGGTATAGTGCCTGAGCATCTGGGATTCAGTGAGGAAAAGAGGAAAGGAGCCAGTTCCGTGGGTAGGCACTGCAGTGCTGGTGGTTCAGGATAATCTCTTGCCCATGAAGAGTAGCGAGGTCATGATGGAAGAGAATTTATCTATTCCCTGACTCTACAGGGAACAGGCCTTCAGATCAAATGCCATTCTTCATGAAATCTTGATTTTGTTGTTAAGAATTTGGCTGAATATACAGACATATGATTTCCAGGGGATGAACTTAATAACTTGGAGACATCAGTGTGTTTTTTATTTAAAATAAGTCAGCAGAAATTTTTGTGTTACCAGAAAAATTACAAGTTGTTCTAGTATGAAATCTGGAAAGAGTCCTAGTTCAGATTTTAATTCCATTTTGCTGCAAATAGCAAAAACTTTCTCATTGTCTCATTGGATGTAAATGTTTATTGTTGTCAAAGATAAAGAAAATTTAAAACTTCCATGGGTTATTAATAAATCTATATTTAACAAAAAAAATTTCGTGCATATATTTATTGTCAACTGGGAAGTGACCCTGCTATTAGGATCTCATCATGTCAGCTTCTTCCTCCTGTTAAGAGAGAAAAGCTTCTTGCTCCTTTGGTGTCTAAAACAAAAATAAATGTAGTAAAATTGTAAGATTAAAAATCATTCTACAAGAATACATTTCTAGATAATTTGCAAAGTAAAATATTTTTTGCGCTTTCCTGTAAGAAATTAGTATGTGCATTTTGGAAGCCAAAGTAAAAACTACTTGTCTATCAAAGCCAGACTGATAAAGGAATATGTTTTAGCTGACTCCACTTTGTTTTGAGGGTGCACTTTGGTTCTTTTTTTATTTATCCATATATTTTTACTTTTTAAAGCTAAACATGTTTAAACATTTTCCTGACTTCTGTAATTCCCCAAAGTCTGTATCATCATGAGAGCAGCTGTAAAGGATAAGAGTTTGTTAACTGTCCTTGGTGCATAAGTGAATATAAAGGGAATTTTTGTGTTAAGGCAATTCTTTCATTCATGCATAAAAAATTAATGGTGAAAAGGGTGAGATTATTTTTTTAAATTATCCAGAAGTACTAATGAAGGTCTTTATTAAAATAACTCAAGGCCACAATTTTAATTTTCTCTAAGCAGCTTCTATACTCACAGATTTGACCTAAGAACTCTGCAATAGTTTAATGTCTCAATTGCCTTTATGTTGATTTTCATACTTTCATGGCTACAAAAAATTATTTCTCTTGCTTATTTGCACACAAGAGTTTTCCCCTCCTCCATGGATAGCTCAATATATGTAGGATTTACATTTCTAATGTCTTACTCATGAAAGTAAGGGAATGCAATAAAAATATGAGGCATCCTTTTTTTCTCTAATTGCCTCTCAGATTTATGTAAATTTGCATCTCTACATAGTTATTCATTGAGCATCTGGGACAAGCCAAGGAAATCTGTTAACTGATATAAAATCAGAGATTTTCCCCTTTACTTTCTTTCTCCAACATCATATACTTCAGAAACCTTTCAAAGTTTGCTGGAGGCTAGTAAAATTATACGCAGCTGTTCTTTTCCCAGTAAAATGGAATAGAGCACCAAAGAAAAATCTACCAGAATGGATCTTGTTTACAAAGAACGGAAGAAAAAATATTGCAGTTAAAGCAACAGGCTTTAAACAAAGAACAAGTAACTCAATCGTAATAGAAATCATGAGAAATGATGAAAGAAAAAATAAACCAACAAAAAAAAACCCTAAACCCAAAACCCCGAAGAAAAAAAACCACCACTTTTCTTAGGCAGAATAACCTAAGGAGGAGAAATGCAGTACAAACTTTTAAAATAATTATTTTACATCTAGGGAATAGGGCATCAAATAAAAATACATTCAGTAAGAGCCATTTCTCCTCTACAAGAAATAATACACTGGGATTTTTTTCTTGCCAATCATCTGCTATTGTTCTGTCGGAGAAAATACTGCCAAATCTTTTGATGAAGTGAAGTCTCCAGCCAAGTGTTATACAAGTGCATTGTTAAGTTGATTTCTGTGAATAAATCACCCACCCAGTGTGAGAAAGTGATACTACACTACCTGAGTCACACCATCCACCCGCCAGTACCCAGGTTTTTTAATGGGAGTCATTGACAAATCGTGATAAAATAAACAAGTGCCTGCATTAGCTATGGAATTTTTAAAGAGATGCTACATTTGGGGATGTTTTGTTATGAACTCCATGCTCTTACAGGTGTTTCTTTAATTAAATTTGTAGAATATGTTAATTTTCTTTTTTTCTGCCAGTAGTACATACTGAATGTTGTTCAATCATTATATCCAAGCTTGTACTGAATTCTGCCAGAAAGACAAATTACCACCCCTTCTTTGTCACTTATAAACAACCTCTGTGGTTTTTTGTGTTTACACAGCCTCAAATATAGTTATAGAGAAATTTCTCAGAACTCTGAATTCTTAAAATTTAAAGATGAAACACATGAATGTGTCTTATTTGTCTACATTTTTCTGGGGTTGGACAACAGCAAAAACACCCTTTTTGGCATAAAATATAATTCTACACAGAAACAAACAGCCAGAGTTCATGAAGAAAAGAAAATATAAAGGTCCTGGTTCTGGCCATGACGGTTTTAATTTTTGCAGTAACCATGGGGAGGCAGAGGGGGGAATGAGCAAGTGATTCGTGGTTTGGAGTGTTTCAGTGGAAACACTAAATTGGGGAATACCATTCCTAAACCATGACAGTAAAGAGTAGAAGGAATTTCTGCTCTCTAGAAAATCCTGGTGTTAAAATAAAAAGCAAAAATTGCAACAGTAGAAGTCTAATATTCTTTGGAAAAAAAGAGAGAATTCTGAAGTGTGGGAAGAAGCTAATGTAATTCAGCGCAGCAATAACATAAGAAACTAAAATTCACTTGTACTTTCTATAGTATAATAAATGCTTTATATTCATGTACATAAATGAACATCTTGAATATCTAAATTTGGACAGTAAGCTATCACATATACATTAGCATAAAGTCAATTTAAAATAATATGTTCAAAAGAACACCATCGAATGAAAATATTTCCACAGCTTTGAAACTAACTTTTGGAATCTGTTGTCTCAGGAAAATATTTTTAAATGGAAATTTTCCTGATATATTTACTAATTTTGACAAAGAATTTTCTTTGTCTGGCCGCAGACAACAGTTCTATTTCACTTTGCTATGCAAAACAGATATTAGATAATCATAGTTAATATCTCACCTTTAAGAAATGTACCTAGAGATGACTTACTGATAATGACACAAATAAAAGTTCACTGCATCCCAAATGGAGACATTTACAAAGTGCTCAAACACATCTCCAAAAAAGCTGTGATGAGAATGGAGGCCAAATATCTTGAACAGTTTCACAGGAAACTGTTTAAAATATGCTGAATGTCCCTGCTTTTGTGAAACACAATAAACTGTGAGGTTACAGATTAAGAGGTCTAGAAGCATCAAAAAAATTTAAGATACTGTCTTAATAAGGAAGTCTTATATATATATATATATATACACACAAATTTTATTAATAATATATTGTTCAGAAAGTTTTCACACTAATTTAATTTCAGGAAGAGAAATAGGAAGTTGATAATACATGAGAAAATCTACTTACAATAGCAAAATGACTTTAAGTTCTGGAGATTGTTTTGCAATAACATTTTTTTTTCCTCCTATGAAATAATACATAATAAAAATAAAACACAAGAAAATCTTGAATTAAGATGTTGCTCAGGTTTTGTAAATGTATCTTTTTTTTTTTTTTTTTTGACATTTTGAAGAATATCTCATTTCTGGTACCTTGTTATCCTGTGAGGTCAGGTAATTTTCACTTCTTCAGATGTGCCTTGTATAATATCTCATTGATATACAATGCAGTAATATTGCAAGGACATCTTGGAAACTAGATAAACAGCATAAAATTTAAAAGATATATGTATTCTCTTTCTTGATTTCTGCTTTAATTATAAGCAATATCTTTTCTCAATATTTATAACTTGTGAGACTTTAAGAGAGCCAAATGACTGAAACTAGTTAAAAGACAGTGACCTGTAACTCAACAGCATATCTCAATGTATGCACATATCAATATAGATATTTTTAGCTTATACAGTTCTAATTAAATTAAACCCAATTTTTATCAGTATGCATTTTTGAGTTAGCTGATTCTGTTTCTATTTTAAATTTTATCATCAAAGTAATTCCTAATGGAATAATTGAAATATAAAATGCAAATTATCCTGAAAACATAGCCAATATAAATGAGAATTAACAGACAATAAATACTTTTTAATCTTTCAAAGGATGTATCTATGGCCACAGGATCTGGAAGTTATATCTGTCTTTTTTTATTTTATTTTGTATTTATATTTGATAGAAAAGTATAAGTAAATATTTCCTAAAATGAAACAAATGCATAGTACACAAAATCTTAACTGGTTCTGAATGACTAATCTATCCCTGTGGAGTTAATATGAATGGCATAATACAGAAGTTATTGAGCACTTCAAAGCCTTATGAAGCTTGTGGAGAGCATTAATGCTTCTCATCCCTTAGGAATTATAAAATGTAAGTCAGTTCTTCCAGTGTACACCTTCACACTACATGCTGAAATCAAATACATATAAAGTTCACACACAGCCAGGATGCAGACATAGAGTCCTGCACTAGGTAAATCTTGCTTAGGGATTCAAAATAAAGATTTAAACAAGACATCTCCATGTTCTCGGCTCCAGAACCTGGTCTCTACAAAGGATTAATGCTGTACCAATGATTCTAGGAGTGCTCCTGCAGTACTGATTCAGCAAGCTCACTAATGGTGCAGAAAAGCTACACTTGCCAAAAATGATGTAGGATACCAATCTCAAGATATCCAGTGTGGATATATGGAGGCTGACATGCGGACATGAGCACATCCTGCCTATGTTCTGAGTAAGCCAGATGGCAGTCTTCTTGAAACCAAAACCAATTAGTCCCAGTTAGCATATTAAAGTAATAAATTGAAACTTGAGCCTAGGTATAGGTTCTCAAAATGCTTCTCATGATTTATTTGGAGAAAAGTGTTTGAATCTAGACTTGTTAACTGATTAGATGGCCCTACTCATTAGTTTACAGTAATTCAAGAGAAGATATCTCAATTTCAGCCTTGTGAGTCCAGATGAATGCTGAGTCCAGAATGAAAGATGGTCCTTTCCTCTCCACTTCCTTTCTAAGCTCTACCCATGTCTACAGAATCATAGAATGGCTTGGATTTTGTAAGGGACCTTAAAGATCATCTCGTTCCAACTCCTCTGCCATGTGCAGGGACAACTTTCACTAGATCAGGCTGCTCAGAGCGCCATCCATCCTGGCCTTGAACACTCCCAGGGATGGGGCATCCACAGCTTCTCTGGGAAACCTGTGCCAGGGCCTCACTACCGTCATAGTAAAGAATTTCTTCCTTATATCTAATGGAATCCTGCCCTCCGTCATTTCAAAGCCGTTCCCCTTGCCCTGTCACTACATGCCCCTGTAAAAAGCCCCTCTCCAGCACTCTTGTAGCCCCTGACAGCACTGAAGAGTGCCATAAGGTCTCTTCAGAAAACTACATCCATATTATACCCTAATATATTCATCTTGTCTCTACAGTCAAATGATATGATACCCCAAAAATCTTGTTTTTCATGAAAGTCAGAGTTAAAGTATGTCTGAAGGAGATAAAACCTAATTCCTCTTTCGAGTCATAGAAGTCAGCTGAAACTTGTTTTTAAGGCTACTAAGTAATTCTGAAAAACATGACCTACAAATTCATCAACATACATGAAAGTCAAAGGCAATGGTCAGGAGTGAGACTATATCCAGGCAAACCTGAATGTACCAGAGACATCTATAAATTTCCTTAGGTTTTTCTTCCAATGTGATAACAAATGCAGTAAGTAGTTTGAGCTCCCTAATAGGGGTTGTGCTCAGATGACAAATTATTTTCACTATGGCAATTATGAATTGAAGACCTGCTCTTTCACCCATCATATTACGATTTACTTGAGAGAACATGAAAACAGCTTGTGTGCTTCAGTACACAGACCACCCCTACTTGATGAAAAAAAGAAAAAGGCTTTATTTCTCTGAAGATCTTCACATTTCAAAGATCTTCATATTTCAAATACTCTTGAAAGACAAAATAACAACAGGATATTTATTCTAGTAAAACATTTCAAACAAAAAGTTATATTACAGTCATTTAATTTAATATGTTATGCACACATTTACCAGAGTGTCTGACCGCTAAACAATTTTCTACAGGTATTTCAGACTGGGTCCTGAATTCCTAATTAGCTGGGTAAGCATGATGAAGAAGCCTATAAAACTCCTTCTAGATTTAGGACTGTGGTATTTGGATAATTACCTAATGTCATTGTCGCTGTGCGCGGCAGTAAGGAGCCAGAACCACGCCAAGCAGTGCAGAAAGCAGAAGTGTGACAGACTTTATTTTGATTCTAACTTTTATACAGAAATATATACACAATAGTGATTGGACAGTGTCATCCCATCCCCCAGGGTGATTAGCTGAAGCCTTACAGCTCCAGTTAGCAAAACATAAGATTAGAAAGAGAGTAAAAATGTTCCAGTTTATCTTTGTTTTTCTACACGGTTCGTGAGAAGGAGAAAATTCTTAGGACTGCACGTCCACATGCCATCACTCTGAGTTTTTCTCCTTGCCCAATTCTGGTTTGTATGGTAAATTCTTTTGTTTTTCACAAGTACTTCTGATGGTATGGATATCAATTCCCTCCAGGGAAAGGACTACTGTCAGGAGACTGTTGTTTGTTCTGTGAGATGCTCTTGATGTGATGTCCTTGAAAGTAGATTCAAGAACATAAATTGATTGGTGTTCACTAACATGCATATTGTTGTCTGTCATCTGTTTTGTTATCATAACTACTCTAAAGAGCTCCTTTTTTATGGTTTTATTTTTGTTTAATATTTATTATTTAGGTTTTTTTCTCTAACTCAGAAATGTGATAGTATACAGCTTTATATCTTAGTAATATGATTCTACTGTTTATGAAATTAGCTGTGCTTTTTCTGCTGATAAATGTGAGCCACTAACTTTTTAGATTGTATCTACTGCCTAATTCCTATTATTCAGTAGTTCAGGCTAAATCTATGGGGAACTTTTCCTTTCTTTTCTGTTTTTTTAGAGATCTTATTTTTCCCACATAACTGAAATTAATACTGAATAAAATTGTGATACAATAAGCAAGTAGTGCCTTTTCTTTTTCTAAAAAACAGTTATTGATTATGCTTCTAACTGTATTGATATGACTAATTAAATGATGTTATCTCAACAGAGATTAACTTCATAGCAGATAGTCCCATGTCTTGGTATTCTCAGCAAAGTCTAGCCTTGATAAATAATCAGCAATACAAATAAATGTACACAGGGCTCATTGCTAGAAGAGGAAATCCTACCTTATTTTATAATCTGAGATTATAAAATAAAAAATTTATTTTATTCTTTCAGAAAATGTCTCACTACAAAAAAACCCACACTACCTTATTTAATCCAAAGAAAAGCATAAATGTGTTGTAGTTTGTAATCAGTGAAGTGTTCATTTTAAAGCTATTAAGAAGATTAAAGACACACATAAAAGTACAGCTGCAGAGATGTAATTCAGAGGCCTTAGAAGTTAAGATTCTATTAGAACATTTTCAGATTTAAATGACATTATTAACATGTTAGATTATGTTAAAATGTATTGCTAAATGCAGTTGTGCATATGCACTCTAGTTCCCATTTATATGTTACGAAAACATGGTTCAAAATAATTTTCCCCCACCCCATTCCTCTTACAAAAGAGGAATTCTCATCTCTGCAGCATTTAAGAAAGGAGAGACAAAACACTGATCAGGAAAGAGAAATACTGAGAATTTTAACAATTTTGGATTCAGCTGCTGTCTGAGACCCTCATTTTGTAAACGTGAACTACAGCAGGTGAGAGGCCTCAGGAAAGTGGGCTGGCAAAACACTGAGCTCATTCCAGAAGAAAGATTCAGTTGCAAGAAGAAGGTTCAGGAACTGGGAGATTCATTTGGGATATCACAAATTAGAGGAAAGAATAGAAAATATAGGAGAGCCATCTTAGTCCAGGGAATGTATATTAAAACTACTGTGGGTGATATGTGGAAAGCCACTTACTTTCCGTATACGTCCTCTAAATGGAAAAATAAACATCTTGAAGGATTTTACTAATAGCATTAATCTGAATCTATTATCTTAATTCTTCATCTAGACACTCTACATGTCCTACTAGCCTACTTCTGATTTCCTGAAAATATCTCTTAATAGTGGCTGTAGCTATAATTAGGGAAAGTAAATTCTTTAGAGGTAGAAAATAATCATGGATGGCATTCATTTTATCTAGTTATTTATATTTGGATATCCTTTTCAGGATTAGATTCCTAAAAATTATAAACTGACTTTGGAGAAATTTGCATTACAAGTTGGTGAGCGAGGTGGAGGAGAATTTGTTCTAAAAATAATTTTAAAAATACTGAGAGGGAATTTTTCAAGAACAAAGCACAATCTGTTTTGCGATTCAGTAAAAAGCACGAATTCTTTAGCAATGTGAACAGAATTAATATACTAGAGAAAATAAACTTTGCCACATTTAAACTTCTGTTTCTTCCTGTAGGGGTTACACATAAATATATTTTAATTTCCATGGCATTAGCCTGTGGTCTTATTGCCCTCACTGCTTCCCAAATGTTCATGGTTTACAGTTGGATCTTCTTTTAACCTTGTTGTTGCTTTTCCATTCTGTACACACTTAAAACTTCCTTACTTCAGGAGGAATTCTTGCATATCAAGAGTGAAAAAGCAGATCTTCCAAATCCCTCTTTCAGGGGACACCTCCTTTCTTCTAGGTGTCTCTAGAAGAGATATCTTCTAGATGTGCCTTAAGCACAAAAGTCAGCTCAAGTCCTATTTTGTTCTCTTAAGGTATGGAGAAATTTCAAGTGATCCACAAGTTATTCTAGAAAAGACAATTCTTATATTTAACCTTATTACTTTAAACCCCAACAATTTGGAGTGCCTCCCAAAAGATCAAGTCTCCCAGATGTTCTTAGGCTGAAAAACATATTTGTGGCATCTTTTGTATTTATCTAGAGATTAAAATAAAGAAATAAATCAGTAAAGGAGGTTTATAACCATACACATTTTCTGTGTTCAAACAGTACGTATATAAATAGAACTGTTCTCCCATTCAGCAAGCATTCCTTTTATTTTTGATACACTCTCACTTTGCCAACCTCCTCCTTATTAAAATCCTTGTAGAAGATGATTTTGGAGTCACACATCATCAAGGTTCAGAGCAAAGTGTTGCACCATATAACTCAGGCATAAAGTTCAGAATAAAGATGGCATTTTGAAAACTAGTGATGTGTCACTGTTATAAATAAACTAATGACCTAATCATTAAAACAGGAACATTCTCTAGGATCTAAAGAACCGACTCAGTTTTCGTGATGTAAATGCAGGAAAGGTCTCATGATATCAGCAGAATAACAGCACAGTTAATTTCAGTATTTGATAAATGTTACTCAACTATGTTACTGTGCTTCTTATATCTTCTCTGAAGCTTTTAGCATTGGACCCATGAGACTGTTTTGAAGTTGTTCATATTAATCAGCTAAAGCAGAATGGAAGTCAGTATAGAAATGCAATTAATAGCGAGAAATACTCGGGCAGATGAAATTGGAGAAGACGAAAAAGAAAAAAGCTGAAGATTTGATCTCATTGCAATCTGTTTTTTTCTTACGTGGCCTCTTACTGATTTCTGCCTCTAAAATAGTCTGTGTTTTTCTACTGGATTTATTGTATGATATTACTCTAATGGAGATGAATAGAGTATCAAGAGGTTAATGAAAATGATGTGAACTATTAAAAGTACATTTTAGTGAGTAATCTAGCGTAACACAGAAATACAATCCATGAATTATTTTCTTCAACACTGTATAAATGAAAGACGTTAAAGATGGCAGTAACCAATTCTATTTACTATTTATATGAGAAATTGTTTATTAGGTCAGACAAGTTAAAAAAGAAAAGTGATTTCTCTCAGGAACAGCTTTTATTTGGACCAGTATCCCAGTCCATCCAACACAGCCATGCCCTAAATTGTATTAACCATGGAGCTTTATCATAACTTGTTAGTAAAAAGAGCACAAAAACACCATTCTGGAAAGTAGAAAATGTATATGATCCTATTCTTTCCAATGTAGACAATTGTTGCATACCAAGAATAATTTTGAGACATTTTGAAATTATATTTCAAGCATAAATAAATGTCTGTTTTTAAGATTAACTGAATGATATTTCAGATATGGTTTAGATATCCAATAAAATATTTTGTATAAGTAAGCTATTTTTCTCAATCCTGCCAAAGTCACCACCATTAGAAAAATTACTTAAAAACTTGCAGAAAAGGGGGACAATATTCATATTGATCATCGTGCAGCTACACCACTAATTTTGGATATTCTTAAAAGTGATTGCATTCAATTTGTACAGACACGATGGGGTAGTTAAACCCCATCAAAGGAAGAAAACCATCATCAGGAGTCGTTTCAAAAATGATGCCTATCCTGGAAAAAAAATAGATGTACATGCCTATGTGAACTATATAAATAAATATAAATAGCTACCAAAGAAACTTTTCCCCTCTTCCCCTCATTAGATTCTCTTTACACAATTGTCTTTCCTATTACTTAAAATGCTAATGAGGTGAGATAAGCAACACCATCCACATTCCTTGTATAGGGTGATAAAAGAGTCTCATCTTAGTCTCTAACAAGACTTTTTATGTTAAAATTGCTGAATCTTTGGAAAGAGATTGAATCATTATTCTCTTAAACTCCAGATGGCTACCTTCCCATTTAGGTATTTTTCTTTATCACTATTATGCCACCACACGTACTGGCAGATAATGACTATTTACCTTTCTCTCTTTTTATTTTTTTCAACTTACATTTATAGGATTTCCACTGGTTCTGCTGATAAAAATCTAAATCAATGTCACCTCAATTAATAGTTACTCTAATGTTTATTGTCTCTAATTTAATCCAATGGAGATGGAAACTAATCATGAAGACTTTTTCTTAAAGAGATAACACCCCCTCAAAGTCATGATAATATTCTCCATGCAAACAATAGCATAGTTATCCCTCCTGATGTCTGTTTTCCTAACACAATTTTTGATGTACTTCCAAGTTTTATTTTGTTTTCCTTGTGGCTCAAGGGGCAAAAAAATATGTTGCATGTCATATAAGTTACGTATTATTTCAGACCAGGAACAAAGTTCACCACAGCCGGAATGCAAACTATACCATTTTAGAGGAAAACAACCTTAGCCACCCAGTCCCACCTCCCACAAAGTCCTTTACTCCCAAAATAAAAGTCACAGGTCAATGTGGACTTATAGCCTCTCTCACTGTGAGGCAAAGGGATTATTCAACATTTCCTGAAAAACAAGAAAATTAAACAAATTACAGAAGAAGGTCTTGCAATACTATGTAATAGCACCACCTGGTGACTTCAGTCTTGATGATTGGAAAAAATAACAACTGCATTTTCAGCTGCATAGATGCAGATGCTTCTTTTTCAACTGCTAATCTCAGCAATCTTTATTTTAAATAAAAGAGCTAATCTTCATTTTTGTAAATTGAAACCAGATATAAACAAGATTGGAATATTATAAAAATCAAACAACAAGAGTCTGTAATAATATGTTTGCTCTTCCCCAAGAACCTTCTACATGCATGTACCTAGGGACAACAAGACCTTTACGAAAAAAATGGATACTTATGCTTAATGCTATGACATTTTACCCACTTGATCTTCTAAAAGACTTCAAGTGATTTATCTGACATAAATTAAGTGCACTAAACAGAAGATCAGTAAATAAAAATATATCAATGTAAGTATCAATCTTCCACTTATTTCCTTGACTTGCTTCAAATGACTAAAACTCTGGGATATGTCCTTGTAATGACTTATCTGGCACCTGCATGTGGAATTTTAAGAAGGTACAAATGAGAGGAAGAATTGATTTAGTGTAGAAGAGCTTGGCCTTGTTGCTAAAGAAATGGGATGTTACAGTTTAAGTTCAGCAGGATGAGTATCTTTTATTATCACATCTTTGTACTGCAGCAGCACCTTCATAACTAAGCCAAAGACCAGGACACATTGTGCTAGGCTGGCACAAGCCATTAGCAAGAAACAAACCTTGTTCCAATTACCTTATTAAGTAGGCATTCAGAGATTTAAAATCCGGGCACACATTCAGCTTCCATCTTATGCAGATATACTACATCAAAATATATTTCTAACATTCGGTTTCTCTCTTACGAATAAATTTGAAACAGGCTTTACAAGACAGAAATGTTGAAAATAAATGACTGCAATTAGTAAGAGGGAACTATTCACTACACGAATTCCGTGCTATGCAGAACAGAAAAGCAGAATTGCAGAATGGCCCTGAACCTTTACCTGCCAAAATGCACAAAATATGTTTGAAGGTACAAATAATATTGGAAAGTAAAAAGTGATATATGAAAATTACAAAATTATGTATGAAAATATCATCAAAGCCTGGTTCAGACTATGTCTGGTTCATTCATTTTTCTTTATATTAAGTAAAAAATATATAGGACGGCACATCCTTTCTGATTAGGAGAATTCAGAACCAAATTTTTAACACGATTTGAAACTTAACAGAAGGGAAACTTTTGGTACCAGACAAGTTCTCTTTAAAATATTGGTTTAAAAAATAGAACAGGATAAAAAAGTTTGGTAAAATCATCTGTGAGCAGCTTTTATGGTATCCCCTGCTAGGTTTTTACAAGACAACAATGCTCATAGAAGTAAGACATGAGCATAGTAATGGGAATCCTGCACAAAGAAATTATATTCAGATTTTTTTAAAAGAATAAAATATTGGTAGCCATCTGTTGACTTGTAAAAATCTAGAAGTTCATAATAGCTAAAAATTCAGACCTGTGATAGCACGTATTTCTGTGGTTTACAAAAGAAAATACCTTTCATGATATATTTTCTTTGATTCTGAAATTTCTGGAATCTTGAACATCCTACATAGGGGTAGGAGAAGCCCAGAGTTTGTTGGTTTTGGTGTTTTGATTTTTTGTTAAACTGAAGACTTCAATTTTGTGCACAGAGAAATAGAGACCTTATGAAGATGGAAAAGATGTAGGAAAAAAAAAAACGGAGAATAGAATAAAATTTTTTATACCAACCTATATATTTTATATGAAGCCAGGAAATATTTATAGTTGATTTTGCTATTGTAGAGTGCATTCTGCTTGGGCTCTATGTATCCTGCTTAAGGATGCAGGTTTCTTGTCAGCCCTGTGACAATTTGGCCAGACTGACACGGATGTCTTGGACACCCCAAGGTACCTACCATGCCACTCACTGCTCATCTATGCCTAAGCAGCAGGATCCCACTTTAACAAATACTCGAGCTAAGAAACCTTTTCTTCCCAAGTTCTTGTAAGTTGTGTTTGTTCAGACTGAACAGCCACAGAAAAATGGCAATATCAGTGGCAGTGGCCTGTCATGCTTCCATTAGTGGGAACAGATCCACCTGAGTGGACTACCACTGCTCCAGTGAACTCAGGGAAATTTCGATGACAATATATATGACTCATTAAAGATTTGCCAGGGATTTCTAATCTTTTATTACTTACTCTCTAAAGAAATAAGAATTTTGCCAGAAATAATGGCATCTCTCAGCTTGTATGATTGCAACACTCAAAAAACGGGAGATGCTTTTAGGCATGATCTCACGGTACACTGTGTGCAGGGTTCAAGAAGCACAGGAAAATCTCTCAGCATGAAAAAAACAGTTGGGAGTATAAAATTAATGCTATCAGCAAGACAAGCTGATATTTAAGATATATATGAAACATAAAGACATCTTAATCTAGAATAATTTACATCAGAGTAGGGAAAATCAGAAACATAACATTACAACCCTAAAAACAGAGGTAACCTGCAGGCTTTCATATCACTAACATTTTTCACAGACAAATATGAGGAGCAGCAGTTACTGTGCATGAGATCCATGGTGCAACCATGTAACCAGTACTCATTGAATATTATATGCTCTAATGCAAGACCACAAGGGATGACCCATTGAAAGAAGTTTAGTGTTGGGATTCCCTACAAAGTTCCTTATTCAGAAAGCACGATGAAACACTGCTGAGAACCCTTGACTGCTGAAGCCAGGGCCTGTTAACGTCGTAATGGAGCTGGAGGAGGTTTGTAGACCTTCGCTCTGACCACTGGGCTGGTTTGGGAGTCATTGCCATCTGTGAAGCTTCTGATTCTGCAGATAAATTTAAATATTTCAAAACAAAACATAAAGTGAATAGCAGTATGGACAGCAATAGGAGTAACAGTGAGACCAGTATGAACAGATCAAAGCAATGGCAGTGACTGCTGCTCTTTTCTTTCATGAAATGATGAAAAACTGTCAAAGACTGCTTAAATACAATGCAGTACAGACTCAGAGTTCTTGTAGTGAGTGGCACTCGAACAGTCAACAACTGAGGGACAAAGAAGCTCGATGAGGAAAATCTCACCTACATTTTGTGTGGACTTTGCCCAGTTTCAGGGTACAGCTAATGCAAATACAATATCTTTTCTGTAGAAAATATTTTTTTATTTATTTTTAAAAAAGACAATTGTGTTAAATTAGTTGAATACTACTAATGAATACAGGGAGACTTAACCCTGCTTGATTTCTTGTCAGCTTAAATCACTTCCTGAGTGTCTCAGAGACAGGTATGTGGGCTCTGGTCTGCCGCTGTACAATTGGCAGCCTTGGCTTGCACCACCTCCCTGTGCTGTGGGACTTTATACTGCACCTCTGAGGGGCTCCAAGCAGGATCTCATCCTTTATTCTTAAAGATTGCCAAGGACAAAGAGCAATGGCAAGAATGAAAGAGTCTGTGAATACATTTTTTATATTACATGTCTCAAGAAATTTTCCATTTAAAAAACTTTATGTCTTATTTATTTCTGTCAAATCAAAATACCAGGAGAAATAAGTACCAAGGAGCTTTTTTATAAATAGCTTTATCAAGCAGCAAGTTGGAAATTAAGAGTCCCCTTAAAGGAAGCAAAAATGCATTTGAAGTTCATAAACACTTGCTCATTGCAAAGTATAATTTACTACTGACCTAGAGTGTTTCAATAGACTACTTCCTTTGCAAACTCATGGATTTGGGGTTTTTTTTTGTGCTCAGTACAATTTTGATTCTGAACTGCAGTTGTACTTTCACTTTGTGCTTCTACGGTACTTCTTTCATTTTTTTCAAAGTTCGTGAGAAAAACAGAAGCCTATTATATCTTGTTTACCTTCTGATTATATCTGTGCTTCCTTCTTATATATTTTTCACAAAATTGCATTATGGGGTTTTGTGGTGTTTTTATTTTACCAACTCAGAATAAACATCAGTCGGGACCTGAAAATCTTAACATCACTCAGGTGCATCACACAACATATATCTGACAAATTCTATTTGACCTTGAGACTATATTTTAGAAATAAGCTAGGTCTTGGAGAGTTCAAAATGTCCCAATGAATTTCTGGTTTATTCTAGACTAGTCTTTCTCACTGTGGATAACTAATTGTTGATTTCTAGCTTTAATTAGTGGATCATCCATAGACCTTGTTAAGTCTTTCATTACCCTGCCCTCCAACTCTTGACTGTCAGAACTTCTTCAAGAAGTTACCACCCATAAGGATGTCAATATTTATGTTTGCTGATCAAGGCTAAACATAACCCTTTGCAATAATAAATAGATCTAAACATAGGCACTAAGGCTTTTTTCTTTTTCTCTCCAGGCTTTAAAGGGTTTTCCTATAATTCCCTTTTCAATTTTGCAATCTTATTTCAAGACTGTGGATGTTGGACCTTCATGAAACCTTCAGTAATTTTCTTATCTGTCGTGTACAATAAAATATCTTTTTTTGTTGTTTTCCACCTGACAAGCCCCTGTTTGTACTCGTAAAGATTGCCACAGCAACCTACATCTTATTTCATTAAATATATACATATAAATGATTACTCACATACACATATACACATAAATACATAATGTCCTAACTCAATAATTTTTATAACTGTCCCTATACACAAAAACTGCTTATAATTTTTTAAGATACTTGGGTTTTGATCATATTTTTTAATTGTATCTATATTACCAAAGAACATAGTTCAGCTGGTACATACCTATTTTTATTCATTGTCCCATCAATTTCAGTGTGATAAATAAATATTGCCTGTAATTTTCTATTTTTTTTTTTTAAATCAGTGTGAAAGATGCATATAATGGGGCTAAGAATAGACTGTTGAAGGATCTAACTGGAAACAATTCTTGGAGGAAGATTTCCTGTTATAATCTCTATGGAAAATGCACTTTAGTAGGTTTATTAATATTTTATAATGATAATTTTTGGATCAAAATCTCATGGAGGAGTACCACAAATCTCAAATGGTTTGTAGAAGTCACCATCAACATTTGTGTCAACACCAGGTCATAAAAATTAAACAGAATTCACCTCTCCAAACCATGATGGATATTAATCACACTAATTTCCTTTACTTATTAAATCTCATGCTATCCAACAATTCAAGTTATCTCTTCAATCTTTATCAAGTTGATCATGTTCGAGCTTTTCCAGTGTATGTTAGCACAACAGTGCTTTTGCTTTCTCCTCTGGCATTTTCCTCTGTGTTTCAAGTTTTGATAACTATCTAAATTATGTTCAATGGTTTTAATCCACTTGGGAACAGTGTGCCTATGTACAAAGATTTAAAATGATAAGATTAAATTGTTTAAACCTCTTTCAAGTTACTAATGGAATACAATGAGCACTTTAAAATGTTGTTTGTAAATTTGAAATCCAACTTAAGTATGAAGAAAAGATGAATTATCTTAATGAGTTTCAGACAACATATAAACCAGCCTATGATATGCATATGGCATATAATGTGTATTAGATTTTTTCCTTTCTGCTTTACTTTTATTTTCCCATTATGCTAATATTTATTTACAACTTTTTTTTTTTTTTATTTGGGAAATACTGAATTTCACATTATGAAAGTTAAATGCACATATATATTAAAATTCTATAAGGTTTTTGCGCAGCATAAGGAATAAAGTATTTGCCTTAAATTTTTGTTATGTGTTTAATTTTATATATGCTGTGTTTATATTGTTGCATATTTTCTTATAATATCTAATTCCACATTTTATTTTTATTCATACATCAACAAGAAAATTATAAATTTTCATGCAATAAAAATAAACACAAATCCTAGACCATAACTTGAAATAAATTCAAACTGAACTCTAAAACTTTCAAGAAAACAAGCAAATCAAAAGATTTAATTCTTTCTCCGCCAATTTCCATTTTGCACATATTTATACTCCCTGATCCAAGCTGAGATTGGAAGCAAAAGTGCTGAAATATCATAGTGAATAGACATCAAACCCAACCCAATTCTAACAGCAAACTAGTAACAAACCAAAGGAAGAAGGGGGAAAAGATAAAAAAAATAAAATCTACAGCCAATACAGAATGAAAAATCTCCATCTATCATCTTAAGTATTTTGTGAATACTTCCAATGACAGTGTTCATCTTTTCTTCGTATCCACAATTACTAAAATCGCAAATCTGTAAGAGATGAGATACACAAGCAGGTGTTCTTGCAGTAGCCTGTACTGCTTGTAAACTCAGCTGAGCCTTATAATATGGTTAAATACTTTTCCACTGTGATCTTGCCTTTTCACACCATCTGAATCAGTTTAAATTAGCTCATGACGGGGGAGAAAAATTACATTATCATGACCATTCAGGCCAAGACTATGCCCATTTGAGACTCTGCTCACCACAAATTTTAATCACATGGAATCTTGTTAACATCTATCCCAGTTAATTATCTACTCTTCCTGAAAGCAGGAAAAGAAGGTGGTAAAATTGCTCTGGAGTGCAGCATGTTCAAACCAACCTAAGGAGCACAACTTAGACAGGGCAACTCTTAAAGGGCAGAGAGGTCAGGAAAAAAGTTTAATGTATTGGTTTTAAGTGGCTATGCTTTGGTAGCAGTGCGGCTACAGGGGTGACTTCTGTGAGAAGCTGCTGGAAACTTCCTCCATGTCTGACAGAGCCAATCCCTGGCATCTCCAAGATGGACCCACTACTGGTCAAGGCTGAGTCAGTCAGAGGTGGTGGTAATGCCTCTGTGATAATATATTTAAGAAGGGGGGAAAAAAGTTATTGCACAGCTGTAATTGATACCAGAGAAGAGCGGGATGAGAACATGTGAGAGAAACAGCTCTGCAGACACCAAGGTCAGTGGAGAAGGAGGGGCAGGAGGTGCTCCAGGTGCTGGAGCAAAGATTCCCCTGCAGCCCCTGGTGCAGGCCGTGGTGAGTCAGCTGTGCAGCTGCAGCCCATGGAGATCCACAGGGGTGCAGAGATCAACCCTCAGTCTGTGGAGGAGACCTACGCTAGAGCAGGCGTAGGGACCTACGCTAGAGAGGAGGCGGTGGACCTATGGGAAGCCCATGCTGGAAAAAGTTTCTGGCAGTGACCTGCAGACCCCTGGAGAGAGGAGCCCACATTAGAGAAGGTTTCCTAGAAGGACTTGTGACCCTGTGGGGGAACCACACTGGAGCAGGCTGTGCCTGAAGGACTATACCTCATGGAAAGGGAGGCAAGTCAGAGCAGTTCATGAAAAACTGTAGCCTGTGAGACGGACTCATGCTGGAGAAACTCACGGAGAACACTCTCCTGTGGGAGGGACCACATGATGGAGAGAGGAGGTAGAGCTGGGAAGCAGGAAGAGGTTGGGAAAAAGTATTTTTTAAGATTTATTTTACTTCTCATTATCCTGCTTGGATTTTGATTGGTAATACATTCAATTAATTTACCCAAGTTGAGTCTATTTTGCCCGTGACAATAACCAGTTTGCAATCTCTCTTTGTCCTTGTCCGAACCTTTGTTATATTTTCTCTCCTCTATCTAGCTGCAGAAGGAGTGAGAGGTTGGCTTTGGTGGGCGCCTGGAATCCAGCCAGGTTCAACCCAGCACAGCTAGAAAAAGTGGATAGAGAAAGAGTGTAAGTGGCTTTCAGGTCACTGTATGT
>VZTG01007433.1:399597-434529 GCA_013397845.1 Melanocharis versteri | reverse complement strand
CCCCCCCCCCACTTATAAATTTAATTTTTCTGGTCTGTTTTACTTATAAATTAGTAACAGAAAAAACACAGATTGCTGATTGCAACAACAATCTTTGAAAATTTCCTTAATTCTTCCTTTCTTGTCTCTTTTTTTGTTTTCTCTCCTTTTAGTGACAGATATAAGCTGGAAATAAAGAGAGAAAATGAGGCAGCTTCTAAGAAATATTTATATTTTTCATCTTCTGGTGCATTTAATAGATGTCCAAGATGTAGATAACAAGAAAAAAATGAAAGCCTTTAATTGTTCTCACTGTTGTTTGATTGTTTGAGATTTTAAACTGAGAAAGAAAAAAATGCCATTTACTTCTAGATTCTGTATGGTTAAAGCAAAACTTTGCCATAGAAATATAGCAAGCAAGAATAATTTCAGCTTAGGTTGACAGAACAGCGTTTGTAAAAAGCAGGTGGGGTCAAACAAGACATTTAGACTTTTTTAACATGGCATTAACAAGGAATGGACTAAGGATATTCTCCCTGTGTGCAATTTTACCAGCTCACAATTTCTCTCTGAACCAGCTCTTTTTAGTGTTAGGTAGCTTTGATGCCTTGTTTCCTTATGCTTATGCTTAGAGAAGAGCTGAGAGATGTAGAGAAGGCCTTCTGATGAAAACAAATACCAGAGCAAGTGCCTTGCATGCAAAAAAAAAAATATATATGCAAGATAGAATTCCTGAGTTTTGAATGTTTCTAGCTGAAATCTATGCATTGTTTTCTATTCCTTTATTCATTTGTCACACAAGACTGCTGCATGCATTGGTGAGATGAATTTTGATTTTATCATCAGTATTGAGCAGTTTACAGTGAAGAATACAAGCAGCAAGTTTGCATGGCATGCCTAAAATATATCCTTAAGAGAAAAAATTACAGTCACTGTATAGCATCAGAACATGGCAATTTTGTCATGCACTGTCAAGAACAATTTAGTTAGCACTATTCTCTCCAGGATTTTTATAAATAGAGTAAGAAAAGGTCTCAAATTCCTGTGCTTCATTAGCAGAGAAAGTTCCAGCAATGCTATAGAATTTTGAAGAGAGTTGTGTCTTTAAATATCCCTCCCTTCTTGCTCAATAAATTGAGATACAGAGGTTAGCATTTACTATGTATTAAAAGCAGTTCATTAAACAATCCAGAGTAACAGCTTGGAGTTTAGTTGGTAGCTATTAGCAATACTGTCTGTGAAACAGCTGCTTGATTTAATTGGCAAACACTAGTTCCTTTCATTTACGGGCAGAATTGGAACCTCTCTGCTTTCCAACAAGCTAAAGATTGTACCCATTCTAAAACAGACACTATTTAACCTGCCTTATAATTAATGCAGAAAAATCCCACCTTACAGTCAGCTCAACCTCGTTGCATTAAAAAAATTATCAGTGGACAATCTTGGCTAACAGAAATCACTTTGAAAGTGATTTTTTTCCCATTCTTCAAATTTCTGCTGTAAAAAACCACAAAATGTTGAGTCAAATGTTGAAGATGGTAGGCTCGATGGGGTTATTCAATCATGAATTATTAGGTAACAGGCATGTGCATGGTGACTGATGCAATTCTTCTGAATGGTGAGACAGTCCAAATTTCTTTGTGAGTTTACTAAAGGTCTTCCTTCCTTCCTTCCCTTAGCTGTTCTTATAACTCATTGCTTTCCTCACTAGAAAAGTGTTTTCTCTCTGCCCTTGCAGACAATGCTGTCATCATGGCCACTGTGTAAAATTTAACCTCTGAAGGAAAGAAATTTTATATAAAACTTGAGCTAAAATACCTAAACTTCTGAACTATATTGGTGACTTTAGCAGATTTGTGATAAAAAAATACCTATCTGTTAGCATTATTAACTCAATATTGTCATCAATAAATAATGCTTTAGAAAATTGTAAAGAAATATTTCTTTAAAAGATGAAAGATAGAAACCCTTTAAACTATATAATTAGATTTCCATTCTTTTAACTATATAAGTGAATACATATTGTTCTATGTACATCTCTGCTGTGACCTTGAGAAGCATATATAAATTAATACGTACACATCCAACTAGGAGGAGTTGTTTGGAGTGAGAACACAAGACCAGAGAGAGGTTTTAGTTATATTTTCCCATATGGAGCTATACAGACCACAATGGTGAACAGCTTAGGGACTTCTGAGATGGGTGTCCCTCCCATTCATTTACCTTTGGTCTTAAAACAGACATATAAAAACACCAAACATCATCTTTCATCCATTTTGTTCACAACTGAACAGCAGAAATCATGAAAATTCTCCAGCCGGTAAACACACAGCTAATATGCAGCACACAAAAAGGAAATATAGATGACACTTTTGTTTCTACAACACCTTGGAAGTGTGGCATCGCCACTAAAACCTGCAGAGATAAAAATTTTGTGCTGTCTTCATACTCCTGTGCAAGGAGGCAAGTGTCCTGGATCTTCACTAGGGCAAGAAACAGTACAGAATAATTCTCACTTTTATGAAAACGTCCTCACATACACCTATTGGAAATCCAAAGTTTAACCCCAAGTTAAGCCCCTAGGACTCATTACATTTTAAATATCCTTCTTGAATTATATTTACTTTCACGTATTTAGTGTCCCAAGCTTTTGACCGTTTCTGGGGTCAGAGTTTTTTACCTCCTCCCACTGATAGCAGCCTCCAGCTGGGAGGTAATCAGCACAGCCTGGCATGACAGGAACGGGATGGAAATTTAATTTTAAAAGTTAAAATGTAATGCAATATTTTCTTTTGAACAGAACTTATTATGTAATTGTAGAAGAAAATTTCAACTGTTGCTTCTGTTAACTTCCGTATAGATCCCAGTCTTCCACGTGACAGGGGAGAAAGCTAAATCTCCCTGCAGAGCTGACTACAATCAGAATATGTCAAAAAGACAACCAGGGATTGTTTAAACATTTCATTTTCTTTTAAACAGCATTACAGCCAAATGTACAAAGAGGCATCTGTCTTTCACTCCTTTCAAGATCTCTACAGGCCACAGACTCACACTTTTCAAGAATAGCGCTGTCCCCCCTGAGGGCTATTACATACTTAAAAATCTACGAAGCAAGACATAGGTCAGGAAAACAATAATTATTTTAACAAAAAATGTTGTCTTTCCTCCCTCCAACGTTTTAGAGTATTTCAGTGAAGGGCTAGATCTAAAAATATTTTGTTGACATCATAATTATTACAATTAGATTCAATTTTCTTTTAATGTTATCCTGTCAAGCCGTGTCTCTTCCTTTAGGAGTTTCAGGCTATTACCTATTCATACAGATATTTATTACGCTCCTGAGTAAGTTACAGACTATTTTCAGAGAAAATTCTCATATTGATTACAAACATTGATTCAATAGATTTAAATCAAGTGTAACGATTTGTTTAAAAAAGGACTTAAAATAAAACCAGCTCCCAATGTCACTGTGCTGATGGACTACACAGCAATTGCACCTTGTAATGAGCACATTCAGTTCTAGCTGAAAGCCTTCAGGGATCCATGGAAAATTACCAGGGCTTTCATTTACACTATAATTCCACTGGACAGCCAGGTCAGATAATGTGCTTCAAAGGCAGAATTAAAAAGTGGGAAAATAATTTGAATGCACATAGAAGGACATAGAATATAAACCTTTTTTCTTTCTAATACATGTAGGTTTAGCAAGTGTTATGAAGAATACAAGAATTGTAGAATTTTTTGAAAAGAATAAAAATATTCCACCTTATGCCCAAATGTCTCTGACATATCCTATTCTGATGCTCCCAACAGTGCCACAACAGTGCACATAGGTGTGTTTTACCTGGATTATAAACTCCTCTGAAATCTCAGCCATCCCACCACAGTCTCCAACAGTGTTTATTACAGATTCCATACTGATAGACGTTCATAACATTCCACTTTACTGTAATACTTTTGTAAATAAAGTAGGAAGTATCTTCCTGCCTTTGTCTATACATTCCTATACTGACTGCCACATATACCATTAATTTTGAATCTGGTCGTACCCCTGTCAGAGCCTTTTGAAATCAGAGGCGGACTGCACACCTGACATGCCTTGTCATGGTCAGATTAAAATATTAGAGGGCAGAGGAAAGTCATATTAAAATTAATAACCTTACAATTAATACTATTAAAATTAATAATTTTACACGGTAGGGAGCAGAACAGGAATTCAGGACTTGAGAAGACTCACAGAGCTTAGACTACCCAGCGTTAGAACAAAAGGAAGAGATGATTGAATATACAGAAAATCTGGAATATATACTACAGTAATTAGAGAGTGCAATTTCCTATCAGCAAATAATATACAGAAACCCTTAGGAAAATACCTGCTATGTCTTCCTTTCGTGACCGATTTTCATGAAAGGTGACAACTTGCAAATTCTACTGCTTATAAATGTCATTAGTTGAATAGAAATGGTCTGAGCTGTTGACTTTACAACTCTAAATGGCACTGCATGGGCCTCTGTGCTGTCCTCCCTAACAGCCAGTCTGAATTTCTTTCAATTTACTTTTTAACAAACATAGGAAGTTACATGTAAAAATTCTGTTAAAACATCATTAATCTGCAAAGTCAATGACTGAAAAATGAAGAAATGCAAGAATTAACGCTGATTTTGTGTTTTTAATTCCCTGTACCCTCCCTGCCTGTATGCATTTTTATACACTTTTTAATTACCTAGTTGCATTTTGTGTAGGATGGACAGGGCTCAAGGGATAAATTAGGGTTACATAGTGAATGAAGATGTCATCTGTGGGACTTCTGCCTTAGCTGATACAAAAATTGAGAGGTGTAAACTGAATGTACATTCAATCATTTCCAGGAGCACAGGTTTGATAAGTTATTTAGCTTTCAAACAGGCATGATGTCTGTCACTCTACTGATATGGACAACATACCAGTGAGTAATCTCCCATTGCAATCCCTCATCTTCTTAATAAGAAAGAATGTAACAAGAATAAAATTAATGGATTAAGATGAAAGAGACAGAATAAGATGTGGAAAGATGTTAAGCAATTAAAAACAATGATCATAAGACTATTATAATATTTCTTTCCATGCAGATAATCATGGGGTTTTTTCCTGTAAGAAAATAAAAGTAGCTTTCTAGCACTCTAGCACCATTTTGTTCAATATGTTCAATTTCATGATAAATGTTAGAAAGTGGGTTTTTTTGAGGGGTGGATTAGGAGTAAAATAAGGTATTTTAAAAGCATATTTTGGTTTCTGAAAACAAGTCTATGCCTTCATAGGGGAGAACTGAAATGACTTGGAGGGTAAATTCCATGTATTGTAATATGTATTCTGAAATCAGAATCA
Organism: Melanocharis versteri; assembly: GCA_013397845.1. NCBI lineage: Eukaryota > Metazoa > Chordata > Aves > Passeriformes > Melanocharitidae > Melanocharis > Melanocharis versteri. Next base: position 429,186 of record VZTG01007433.1, on the reverse strand, counting down.
ACCTTTGCAAAGGTTCACAATAAATGTTTACCTCTGAATTTAAATAGATGATATGGGAGTACCTAAAGAAGTTCAGCATATATGTCTTTGAACCTCATTTTGCAAAACTGGCAAAAAATCTGGTGGTAAATAGGATTGTAATAGCTTCCCCTTTCAAAAGTCACCAGTGCATCACAGAGTCAGAACTTTCAATATGTGGGTAGAACACAAAATAGAAAGAACTAATATTAATTTCCTGGACTGCCAACAGAAACAGTAGTTGAAGCTGAAAATAATTTGTGCCATCCTACCTTTATTATTACTAAGCAATTGCAGGATCTCCCAGAGTACTCTGCAACTCTTACTCTACCACAAATTGCTCTAAGAGGGATGTGACAGGAGCCATCCCAACCACTAATACTCCTTTACCCAAGATGATATGCACAGTGTGGGATAGTAGAGCTGAAAGAGGCAAGGTGGATTTCATGGGTAGCGTCAAAATCAAATCCAAGCAACTCCTCCAAACCCAGTTACCCAGAGCTGGATGCCTTTCTTATTTCCAACTTGCAGTATAGACCAAGTCAAAATTGAGCTATGTAAAAATGAGGAAAAGATGTTAGTTTGGCACTAACATGATATTCAGATAACTGAGATGTATCTAGGAAAGTATAAGATGCTCTGAAATGTCTTATTTGTCCCATTAGTTACTTTCAGCAAATAGTGAGCTGCCTCTTGGGTATGTTCTTTTTCTTCACAACCTTCTCACATTGTATGTCAATACATCTCCTAACAGTTTAAACCACTTTACTGTAAGAATAAAAGGTCTGAATCATTAGCAAACTTTTATTTTTTAAAAAGCATTAGAGTCCCTGCTTCTTAAAAGGTTACAATATTCTGAAATTCTGGAAAAATTAGTCATCTGAGTACTGATCTTACAGTTTTTCATAAAACCTATGGTAGAAAGTTCTTAAGTAAAATATACACTCAGAGCATAGTCCTTTAGGGTCAATCATCTCAAATGGGGCCAAGCCTATAATATGCAAACTTCTGTGGCAGAATTATTATTTAGCAGAGGTTGTGAGAAGAATAAAAACTATTTTGATTTTCTAGCAAGTGACAAAGGTTAATGGCATGTATTTTGTACAACATACAAGGTACTGAACTCAGTTCGAACTGGCAATAAAAGAAAAAGTGTTTTGGATAAATGTTAACATTACTTTAATCATATTTAGGAAAAATACAAAAATCATTAATCTCCTTTATCAACCATCGAGCAGTGTTTTTCTTTTCTCCTTAAATTACTCGTACAATGTTATTTTTTAGTGCATTCATTATTGCACAGTATTTATTCTTCACTGATATCTCCTTCAAGAGTATCTTCTCCCTGATTAGTAATTAAGGGGTTTATTATCTTCATATATAGGTGTTGTTTTTGCTTTTCTCCCTCCCCACTCTCCAAGAAATACCTTTAACTTGAAGGAGAAATGAATGAACTTCAGACAAAGACTGAGGAGCTGAATGTAGCTTTGGAGGATTTGTTGTGGACTCTTAACTAGTACAGAGCAGATCAGTTTTGCTTCTTCAAAACAATTTTTGCTTCTTCAAAACAATTACTGAAATTCATGATGAAACAGAAGAATGCAGTTATTATTTCAAAAATATTGATACATTCTGTGCCAGACAGATATGGAAAACAGGATAAAGACATAGATAGTGATGGGGAAAAAACCCCACATCTGTACTGACCTGTAATGCTGGGATGGTGAATTACTGTTTAGAAAACAGCTAAACTTTGAAAGGCCTTGTTAAAGCCTAATCTGAGTATGTGCAGCATATCTGCATGATGATGCAAGTGGGATTTATGTATTCTGAAATACAAACTCTGGAGTTTTTTTCTTTTTCACGATGGAGATATTACAGATACTAGTATATGTTATTATTATAATGGAATTGTTATTACTATAAAGAAAACTGGGAAGGGGGAGAAGTAGAAGAAGCCCAGTAAATTTTTTGATTTACTGAGAAGTTGAGGATTTCTACAGAATTATATTTTCTCAGTTTGCAATGTGAGAAAAACAATAATTTTTTAAAAAAATAATTTTAAAAAATTAAAATGGATATTTAACTTCAATTTTATATGTTTGCATCTGCCTAACAGATGAAAAGTACTTTCAGAACAAGAGGCAATCTTCAAACACACAAAAAAAATCAATTATATTAATTTCAGAACTAAGGACTTAATTAAAACAACTTATTTTTTCTTAAGGAAAGAAAATAAACCTAATTGACACTGAGATGCAGCTTTTGGTTTTGTAGCATCTGCATCTTTTCATAGAAAATTATTCATATTTATATCTCTGCTTTGAGTATTAATTTCTAAGCATGTCTCCAATATTTTCTGAAGTTCCTACCGCTTGAAGTTGAAATTTTGTTTCTTGAATTTACATTCCTAAGCATTTCACTATCAGAATTTGTTTCCAGAACTGAGTAAGAAACCTGAAGAAAATGAATGACAAAATGAGGAAGAGACTTGTGTCTCCCCCTAGACAATGTGGTACCTTATCTGCTACGCAGAGCACACATACAGCACACTGCCATTGTTGTTCCCGTTTTGAAATCAATAGATATATACCTATATCATCAAGGACAGATGCTGGGACCTCATCCCTTCTCACATTAGCCCTCATCAAGCTGCTTATGTCTGCAAAGATGCCAATCAGTTTCTGAAAGGGAAATTCAGTGTGTGCCCATAATAGCTTCACACTCCAAGTCTGCGAATCAATTCTGACATCACGCCGTGCGTTTCATTTATGCTGATACATGGATGAAGATCACTAACTGAGTCTGAGTAGAAATAGGGTGGACTCGTTAAAATAGTGCCTTTTAAAAGCCCTTTCCCCCTAGCAAATGACAACTTTAATAACCCACTAACAAATGGATGATTTTATCAGCTGAATGTCACCCAGCTCCTTAGGATCAGTTTGAAGTTTATTAAAAGTCCTATTTACTAAAGCCTAGATGCCATCTTCATACTTAAAAAGTTTTGAAAAGTCCTACTTCTTCTATTAAAAATAGAAGCATATAAAAGTAAAAGCCTAAATTTTGCATTCCTTAAAACATAGTTAAATAATTAACTGAGAAATAACCGAGAAATTGAGTCTTGGTAAACATGACCCCAGGTCTGAGCACACTTAAATAACTGAACAGGCTTATTTAGCAAAGACTTTATGAAGCAGCAAAATGGATGACAAAGCTAATTTGTCACTGAAGGTCTTGCTGGTACTTGTGCAAAGTGAAAAGAAAACATTCCCAAAACATAGTATATCAGACACTTGCAGAAGGCTGTTGCTTGGTGGTCACATCATGGGTATGGTATGGGAAAACTGGGTTTCAGGTATTTTCATATGTTCTTTTTTCTGCTGATTCAGAAATGTTACCATACTGTTTACTACACAATAACTAGCTTTTAATGCCATAGGCTATGAATAGCAATTGAGATGGAGTTTTTAAAAAGAAAAGGTTGTGGGTTTATATTAGTTCTATTTTTGAAAGCTGAAAAAGCAATAAAGTATAGAAAATGCAAGCATACCCCCAAAAATATATATAAAGAGATCTGTTTTCAAACTCTTTTGTCATCTGTCTCCTGACAATGATTAATTGTGTGCTGGCTGTGATTAGGAATAATCACTGTCTTGAAAACAACAGATAAAGAAAAAGCAATAACACAGCATTTCAATAGCATAGGTGGACTGCTGGCTATGATTTTCAGCAGTCTTTCTCAGGAACACTGAGTTAGACTAAGAGAGCACATATCACCTACAGGCTCCTTTTCCTAGGAAATCTGTCTTTCTCCTTGTCTTCTAGAGACACACAATGTATTTTTACAATTGACTAAGGAGCCAGCAGGATTCTAATGTTTGTCATAGACCTTGTCTGCTGAGAGAAAAAAAGCTCAACTGAATCTATTTTTCTTTTTTAATGATTCAAAAGAACATGTTACAAGATCATCAGTTAGCTGCATTGGCTATCCAGTCAGCATCTATTTTCAAAACTACTTGTCTGGCAGAAGATATCACAAATACTCTCCTTGTTCATGTTGCATGTCAAAAGCAAAGATGAAGGCAGCAGATAGCACTGCTAAAAAACATAACTGAATATTTAAAAAAACAACTCTGAATGTTTGTGATGGACTAGATGTACATCATTCAAAAGACATTATCCACAACTTTACTAGCCTAAATGGAGGCTTTAAATAGTGATGGGCTCTACAGCAGGGTGTGCTACACCATGTGTGTAGAGATGTGTGCTGCTCTTCTGGTGGCTGCTAAAGTCAATTAAGAGACTACAGATCACATTCAGAGTGTAGAAAGTAATTTCAAAAAATGAACAGTTTCTCCTAAAACAATGTGTGTTATAATAGCAATTTCTAACATAGCATCTAGAACAGAGAAAAAAAAGACACTTTCTGTCTTTTGTAGGAATGAGGACCATAACTATAGAAATCAATATACCTTATTTGTTTTTACAACTCATTTGTTTTTATACTTTATTTGTAAGTTGTGGGACAAAAGGTTACCTAGCTGCTCTATTTTCATCAAATCATTTTGAAGAATGCCTTAAAATTACTCCCCCACTCTAATAGTTAAAATTAAACCTTAAAATACAGTGATAGATTGTATAGTGATAGATAATGCATTTTACTGTATATATATGATGCTTTTAGGTTATAATACAGGGAAATACACTCTATATCTTATACATTTCACTAACAATGTATCTTTTACACATTTATTTTCTAAAACAAGAATATTATTATTTGAACTACAGTTATATTCAGTTACAAATATAAAATTCTTTCCATCTGCTTTATTTTGCTTCATGTATTTTCTTGATTTTACGTAACATGTTTTGCATTGCTTACCACAGCATCTTTCTAGGTATTTTCATATTTTTCATAAGTTCACTAGTTTGTACCCTTTAGACAAGCTGCACAAATATTCAGTGACAGCTACACGTAAAATATTGATGTTTTCTGTTTCTTATCTAAACTGTTTTCTGAGAAGGATACAATACAAAATTATGCTGTACAGTTGAACACGTTGCTAAAAACCACAAACCAAACAACCCCAAACAAACACATCCAGGAATTTCTGCATCAAAATGAAATGCTATGAGCTTCTCTTTAGCTAAACATGCTTAAAATATATATGTATATTCTTTCTCCCCTCCACACTTTGAAGGATTTGCCCATTTTATTTATCTGTTCATCAGTGTTTCTGCCCTATAGCTCCGAAAGCTTCAAGTGCCAGAGCAGCACACTGACTTCTGGTGGTCAAAACACAGAATTTAAGTCTGTCTCCGTGAGTTAGAACAAACTTTAACTGCACATTACAGTTTGTAGCCTTATGATATTGCATTCAACAAGAGAATTAGAATACCTGTAGTAAGGGAGAGAAAAAAAAAAAAGAGAGATCAAGTAAAGTTCAACGTTCAATTTTTGAGATACGGATTGAATCCTCCAAATACTTCCCATACTCTCAGAGAAAATGATAGGCAACACTGGCCATTTCTAAACTGGGAGATCTAAAACCATTACCAGACATATACCTTTTCAGTGTTCCTTGGCAGCTATACACTTATTATAGCTCCCAGGCTGTGGGGCCCATCAGATTAGAGTAGCTCTGCTATGTACTGTTCAGCATGACATATGTTTTGAGCTTTATTCTACCATCCATGTGTTCTTGAAATATCTATGTATTCAGCTGTTCTGCCAAACAGAGAAAACCTTCAGGTTTGATAGGCTCTGTTACTTTAGAGAGCTTTTCTAATCTTAATATGTTTTACTCAAAGAAATTTTGAAAGGTGATGGGCTTAATCAAAAAGCATTTATGCTGCTGTGCTGGTTTTGACTGACATAAAGTTAATTTTCTTCATAGTAGTTGGTGTCAGTGTTTTGCATTTGTGATCCAAAGAGTATTGATAATACAGAGACGTTTTCATTATTGCTGAGCAGGACTTACACAGAGTTAAGGACTTCTGTGCCTCTTACTCCACCCCAAAGAAGGCTGGGGGGGAGGGCACAAGGAATTGGGAGGAGACACAGCTGGGACAGCCAACTCCAACTGACCCATGGGATGTCCCATACCATATGGTGTAATACTCAGCATATAGAACTGGAGAATAAGGAGGAAGAGGGGGATGTTCAGAGCAATGGCCTTTTGTCTCTCTAAGTCACCACTACGTGTGAAGGAGCTCTGCTTTTCTGGGATGGCTGAACACCTGCCTGCCTGTGGGAAGTGGTGAATGAATTCCTTGTTTTGTTTTGCCTGCATGCTTTACCTGTTAAACTGTCTTTATCTCAACCCACAGTTTGTATCACTTTTAAGGTTAAGGTTTTCACATTTGTCAATAGCTACTTTATAATAACTCCCAGATGAACGAAGCTGAATTCCTGTAATCTGTATTCTGTAGTATAGGATATAATGACCTTGGTTCACAGCATTCTAGTCTGCCTACACAAAACTAGAAATGGAAATACATTTCCTTGTTATTATTACCTAAAAGATGACTACCTTCATACTAAAGAGGAGTTTCTGACCTCCTCACAAGATACTCCTACTGTAAAATGCATATATCACCGTCTCTAATTTTGCAGTTCTTTTTGCTTGCAAAACCACGCATGAGTCAAATAAACTGCTTCTATGTTAACAGATTTAAGAGATTTTGTCTTAAACCAATGCAAAAATTGGATCTGGATTTTTGCAGATGGGCAGACATTCAACATGCACTTTTATTACTTTACCATATCATACGGCATCAATCAGGTTTGAGAGGGAGTTTCTTTAAACCTGTTATTCATATATATACCCAAAATTTCAAATATTGTTTCCATCACTGAAACATTTGTCCTGAAAACAGACACTCACATGACCCCTTTCTTGTTTTTCAATGAAATATATTATGAATACTCAGTATTTGATTGTTAATAGTGCATTAGCTAGGGTTAATACTTTGCAGTATATTTAGGATTCAGTACTTTGCCTAGCTATTCCCTCTCATTCATCCATTTTCCTACAAATACATACATTTTGAATATTCAGTGGTTCACTTCTGGGTTTCTCACCCATTGAATATTGGTGCAGGTGTTATCTTGACCAGAGATATGTAGAAGGACATGCAATCAAACAAGAAAGGAAGAAAATGGCTCTGAGATCTAACTTATAATAGGAGTATCCCAGTAACGAGTAGAAAAATGAAAATACAGCTATTCGAAAGGCAGTACTTTCTGCTCCTCCTCTTGATTTGACTTCTGAAATACACAAATGCAAGAACCCACATGTATAACATTTGTTGGCAAGACCACCACTCTCTGCCCATACCTGGAGAAGCATGTAAATTTTGAGTAATTTAAAAATTTTAGCTCAATAAACAACAAAAAAGAACTAATAGAAAGGTGAAACTCGGAAAAAATTTTAAAGGAAACAGAGAGCAGCAACTGTGTCAAAGCAGAGGGATCCTACCTTCCTTCACAAAGTTTGTACTAAGTGAAAACGTTGCAAATCACATCTCCTTGACCTAAAAGAACACTAGCTTTTCCTAGGCCCTACACAGTGAAAATATTGAAGTTGTGCAGAACAAACTTTGCTTTTTACAAATCTCTACACACAAGTGATTATATATTTGACAACCCAAAATAGCCTTTATTTGCCACATCTAGGTACAGGGGCTGTATCAACAAAGTGTTTTCCTGATACATTTGCTCTCCTCTGAGAAACAGCTGTTTCAGCTTCTTTCACTGACACAGAGTGATGGGTCAGGGGACACTACTGAGTTTCTCACTCTAAAAGCCAGTAATGCACAGTCTGTGTCTTCAGTGGATGGAAGAGCTGCTGCAGAAGGCTACTAATTGCCCCCTGCTCTCACAGCACTGGAGCTGTGAATGGGGAGAAAATCAGAGGCAAGAAGCCAGTAATCTGCAGCAAGCCTATGACCTGGAACACTTCATCAGGAAGAGTATGAAGGAGAGAGAGCTCAAACAAATGGAGACAGATGGAGTTTCATTTTATTTACCAAAATAAATGTGTTTGAAGAGAGTAAAAAGAAGAAGCAGAGATGACGTGCACAGTTATTTGACTGGCTTTGAATTGTCTTATCCACAGAAATTGATGGGAAACAGCTTAGTAACAAAAGCAAAGAACTAAAACAAGTTCAGGGGATTTGCTCACCAATGACACTATTGATCCACTCTGATCCTGGACAAGTCATTTTACTCTTAGATGTTCTGAGAGACAGCTGTCAAGATCCAGTTTTAAAGGTTATTAGAAATGTCTCTGCGTGAATTAAGGTGCAAAAAAGACCACAAGCCAATGTCAATAGTATGGGTTTTATTTAATAGTAAATATCACAGAGAGAGACAGAGAGAGAGGGAGAGAAAGAAAGAAAGAAATAGGTGGGGAGGACAGAAAGAGAGTGACAAAGGCAGAATAAAGAAAATATAACCATCCATGGATCCCGACGATGTTCTATTGATCCTCTCCAGCTGGTCTTTTTGGTGGTGGAGGTCCCCCTGAAAAGCATAGAATCCGATGAGTTAATATACGCTCAGGCCAGGTAGGAAAACCCAGGCACCTGGTGGGGGTGGTGGATTTTGCCATCATCTCTTACAATAGACTCTGGGTTTGTTGCATAATGTGCAGTCCTGTGGTGCAAGGCTTCGGGAATGACTCTGCAGAGCACTTCAGGGGGTCTTTGGTGGATTATGACACCCCCTCAGCTGCCTCCCACATGAATGTCCTGTGGATGTGGCCTGTGGGGTTGGGGGTTTCACAGCTGGGTGGGTTTGTGTAACGGAGGATGAGTGTTCACTGCCTCTAACCAGAGGTCACACACCCAAAACCTCCTCCCTCCACCCTCGGCTGGGCGGGGCGTCGGTGTAAACCTGGCCTCTGTGGGCTGTGGTCTCCCCCACCCCAAACCCAGACAGGGAACAGTGTTGCTTTTGACCCTCTTGTGGACGCATTCCTTTCCCTCAGCCTTTTTTGTTTCTCCCCCAGCCTGAGTTGACTGAAGAATGGGTTTCTGTTTATCTAATCTCAGCAGTTTGACTTACAGTCCAAAGTTCTTCAAGGAGGTTTCTGTGGTTGTAGCTTCTTTATACAGTTTTTACTATAATGAGCAAAACTGTTTCAATGTTTGAAGCATGAACTATTTCAGTCTCTGACAACAACTAATAACAGGGCTAACAAATTTCTGTGAAATATTTTGGAAAAATTTATGAACTGATATTGGCTTTAAAACACTAATGAAAATAAAATCTTGAAGAAAATTTTCTCAGGATTCAGACACAGTAAGTGATTTTCCAAATATTATTTATTATATTTTATCTTTCACAAATACATTGTTTTTCTACACCACGTATCCGAGAAAAAGCTTTTTTATTCATAAATGTGCTTAAATTTTCTAAAAATTCTTTTCTTCTTCCTATTTATGTATAAATTTCTGTTTCTACTGCATCCGATGCCAGAAAGCTAGCTTAAATCTATGAAGAAAATAAAATTTGCATCTTATAATACTAGTTCTGTTCCGAGTACACCTGAAAAGTTTAAATGCTTAACTACTAGTTCAGCTCTTCTGAACTAAATGGCATTTTAAGCCCCTTCTGTGTGGTCTTGCAGCAACAAGATTCATTTATCCTTTCTCCTTGATTGATTGTTTTTGTTTTGCTCTAAATATAATGCTTCATCAAATTTTGCTAAGCATCTTGTGAGACACATCTCATTAGTCCCTTTTTCTTTAATAACAACAGAGGTAAACACATTGCTTGCTTGTTTAGCTAGCAACGGCTTCAGAATGACCTACAAACCTCATTTGGCCTATAGAGCTATAAAATACTGCCCAACATTGCTAAAATTTATGGTCCATCTCCTCCAAAATCCCTGTATAAAAGTCATTCAGCCCTGTCAGGGAAACCATTTTGATTTAATAACATTTAGGAAATACAGTGTAAGGCTTTTCATAAATGGTCTCCATGCGCATAGAGGGAAAAGGAGCTATTTGTCCTCGTTCCACAAATATACTCAGTGGGTTGTTTTATTCAGGCTTCTCACATCCACAGATCCTCCAGCTGTCCTGTGCTTTTCTTTGCCACATCGCCTCTACACTGCAAGAGGGAACACCATATTTTAATGACAGCTCTTTATTTATTTTCTCCTTTGTCCATCTACTGCAAATGTAGAAATTTTGTTCTTTTTTATATATAGCAGGATTTCTGTCTTTTGGTGGTAAGGAAACTGAGGTTTATTAATCTAACATAAATAGTTCTAACACAGACTTAGGCTATGAGCATGGCTGGTACCTGTCTTCTTCTGTATATTCTTTTTTGGAGAGACGGTAAACTAGCAGTTTTTAAAAACTATTATTCCCTGAATTCTATAATAAGTACTCATAAAATCATTAATAAATCCTTAGCTTCCTAGAAATGTAGTTCCTTCTAATTATGTATTTGTATTACCCATGCAATTCTAAACTAATTAGATTGCAACTAGATTAATCTCTCTCATACTTGCTAAATGCAATAATTGCTCTTGCAACAATCAATACACATTTAATTAATAAGAAAATAATTTGCTTATTAAATTAAAGTTACTTTCCCATGTTTTGCTGAGTATTTGGATTGAAATGCCATTTTTCATCTTCTGCAGTAAATTTAAATTTGGAGATAAGGAAGCTAAATCCCAAGGCAATTTTCCAGGTTTTGAAATCAGCAAGGCTTTTGCACATACATGAAAATAAACATTAGGCCAAGATATAAAACATTCCATCACGCTCCTCAGATGTAAATCAGTCTGTCCTCACCTTTCTGTTCTGAAATCACTGTTACACTTAAGTCTATTTTGAGAGAAAACTTAGTTTTCAAAAAATCTCAACTTCTACAGATTTGTGAAACATGCAAAGGTATTTTTTCTGGGTTTTTTATCAAAGGAGTGGGGCTAACAAAACTATAAATTTTGTACATAGGGAAATTTTCAGTTGCATTTTAGAGCGCACTAAACACCACAGGAGTTGGTCATGAGGCAAAAATCCACAGGAACTTGATTTCTCCAGATTCCTTGGTTGGGGAATTATTCTCAATAAGGAAGTCAACAAGTATAAGGGACGTATGTATTTTATGAAGTATGCACAGCTTAGAATAGATTCAGATTAGATATGAGAAAAAAAATTCACTTTTAGGGTGCCCAGGCATTGGAATAGGTTGCCTAGGGAGGAGTTGGAGTCACCATCCCTGGAAGTGTTCAAAAAGAATATGAATCTGGCTCTGGGTGATGTGGTTTAGTGGTTTAATAAGGGGTTACAGTGGCAGTGGATTGATGATTGGACTTGATGATCTTAAAGGTCTCTTCCAACACTGATGATGCTATGTTTTTTTTATTTTTGTGGGAGGTATGGAAAACAGCAAACTATGACCACATCACAGATCTGTGGACTCCAGTTAGCAGAAAGCTGTAGGAACCCTGTAGGAACAAGGCAAAGCAGAAACATGTGGTAACACTGAAATATCATTAAGAGAGTCAAATGTAAGGTTAGTAGGTTTGAAATGTAGTCATATGTACTTTTAAGGTTAGTAGGTTTGAAATGTAGTCATATATACTTTATCCATTTGGGAAGCAGCTGAAAACAGGAATGAGGAAACTGTGGTTCATGACCCTTGGCCTGGATTGGCTTCTAAGTTACATCCTTACGGAGAAAGGTTACTAGTATTACTTAAGAATATGACAAGTGAAAATATGTCTATAATTCAATATCCCAGTGCCATTATCATTGTCTCCCTTTTTCCAGTGTTGGCACAGATGTGGGGGTTTCTTCCCCTAATATTAGTTTTGAAATTTTAAGTATCATAGCAATGTTTCCCAAATTGGTGCTATTCTGATGATTTACTTTATATGGAGTCCAGACATTTCAACAAGTAAATAATAGATAATACAGTTTTTAAAGGCATTTGGTTATGAATCAATAACATGCAGATACTGTCCAAGCTTAACACTGTTCATCATCCTCCCATACGTATTGTCATGGCTTAGGAATGGCACTCCCCAATTCAGTATCCTCAACAATACTCTCCAAGCCACTGCAAAAGTTACCCCTAACCGGACCAGAACGAGGACACTTATTTTTAGAGAGGAGACAGTCTCCCTCAGTCTCTCAGCCACCAAATTTTATTGTCCATATTGGCTCTTATGTCTCTCTACCCAAGTATCTAACATTTTGTCCTTTCTCAGATTAATATTCTCTCTCTCACCTCGTGTCCCTGAATTTTCAGTAATTAATTCATTTCAAGTTACTTTATAGGACAAGAATTCAAGCTTATCTGCTCCATAAGAGCAAGACCTTGAAAGGGTATACTAATTTAAAAGCTTATGTAAGAGATCATTTAAGTATTTCTTGCTACTTAAAAGAATGTATTCAAAGAAAAAAAATTATAGTGGAAAGGCCTTTAAAATTTTTAGTCAAGAGAGTAAAAATTACTTTTGACTTCTAATTCACTGATTTTCAGCAAAAGTTTTCCAGCTCAGCTGTCAGAAAGGAAGAAAATTTGTTGTTTCAAAATAAATTATTTCTAGACATGCCTTTCTAAAACATATTTAGTCTTTATGAATTTTTGTTCTAGTTTAGCATGAAGTGATAAACTAGTATAAATCATTTCAGGAAGAGAAAATCAGACAGCTCTATGAATACAGGTATTTTAAAAACTAATAATCAAAGCTTCTTTGAATTTCAGTGAAAATGGAACTGAAGTAGGCTTATGGGCAGCCAGTTTGAAGGACACAGGTGCTTTAAGTGATGGAGAAATATGTTGAATTAGACCTGGTTTTCTCTCACTCAGTAGCAACAGCTGGTGTAAAAAGCTAATCCTCTGATCAGCTCCACAGGGTTTCTACTAGCACATTCCAAAGACAATCATATCTTTAAACAGAAATGAAACAGGCTGCATTCTTGTCTTGTCCATTATTTACATAAAAATAAAACTAGTCCTTGGCATTTTATTTGTTCTGCTAAGTTTTAAAACAGTACCGTTTTTAACTTCCAAGAGATGTGATAATGTGGATCAAGTGACTCTTACAGAGGCACAGCACTGTGTTGGGCCACATGATGGGAAAACATGCATTTTGGATGTGTGAGATTAGTATAGAATCAAAGTATGGGATTTTAGTATAGGATCAAAGCATTCCTTAGTTCTTATGACAGAAGGATCAGAGAGAAGCTGTGGCAAGGAAGAAGCATTGCATTAGCAAAAGGTTCCTGATAGTAGGGACAAGTTTTCCAGCTGATGTGGAACACTTCTGCTCCTCCCTGGCTCTGGGATGCCACATACAAAGTAGAATTGTCCTTTGATCTGCAGATGTTTTGAACCATTGAGCTAGACACAGGCTTTGATTGCATTTAAATACACGCACACATATACATCACACTCATTTTTTAGTTCTCTTTAATATCTCTGTTTCTGCTGTTCCTCTTCTTGCTGAGATATATTCCTATACAGTTGCTAAATAGCCTAAAATAAGAAGTAAAACAATTCACCTTCAGAAGCTCCTGAACCTACCTCCAGAAGCTCCCATTTCCAAATGAGACAGAATCCTGAGTTTATGCTCTCTGCCACAGATCAGTTTCCATAATGCGCAATGATATATCCTTCCGGGTTTCTTCTTTCAAGACAGTCTTTGGAACTGAAGATCTGACTGCTGCCACCCCAGTTCTCACTGATTGCAAAAGTAAGCATCAGCTGAAATGTTACCACTGGTCCATCAGGGTCAAGGCAAACAGGCCAGGCAGGCTGACTTCAGGCAAAATTCATGGAAAGCATTTTGTGCAAGTCAAGGGACAATGAAATGTATATGTTGTATCTGTGAACAGCACTGCAAGTGGTAATCGTCACGAAGTGCTAGAAACACCCTTGTTTTCCCTATTAATCTTCTTTTGAATAGCTAGAATTCTTAAGTTGTTGGGGTTTTTTTATTTAAACATTTTGGAATTTTTAGAATGGAGAGTGTTTTTTATTAGGAGATGGTGCAGCTTTCTGTATGTTTACACTTCACTTTAATTTTCTCAAATAGATATATTTTTCCTGAGATTTATATAAAAGTTATTTAAAATGTCTCCATTTATCATTCCTTCATGACTGATAAATGCTTTAATTAAGCATCCTCTATTGTCATCAGCTGAGAGGTAACACCATTCACCAACACAGGGTGCTCATATTATTATATTATATATATATTATTACGTCTTCATATACAGCATATTTTCCAGACAATCATTTTTACAAAGTAAATGCTATACATTAGTGTGAACCTCTTAAAACTCACTGGTTAACTACTGATTATTCCTTGAGTTAATGAAACTTGCATAATTTTTTTCCTTACTCATAATTTTTTTCCTTACTCATGGTTTTGCTCTTCTTACATGTACTAAGCATTTGCTGCTTCTGTATTTCTCAAGCTGCTTATAGTCAGTACTATTCAATAGAAAAAATTATATTGACCAACTCGAAAAAAAACACTCCCTTAGCCTAAGATTTTATAGATTATGATCAGTTATGCATAATATTAGAGAGCTCACATTTAAGGAAATCTCAATTACTGCAGCTGTAACAGTATATGAATATACCCATCAATAGCTCATTATATTCTGTACGGTTGTGCAAGAACTTAGTCATTATCAGAAAGGAAATAGAAACATATTCCCTTAAGTATTTGTCTTTTATTGAAAACTGTGACAACATTCATCTTTCTTTCTTCAGAATTCATCACTTTCCTCGGACATCTGATAACTGATGAGAAAACACGTTCTGTTGTTTTGTGCTAGAATGTTTTATTAATAAAGCCAAACTTTAGATGCTCAGCTTTAAATATTAGTGTGTTGTCTGCGTACTGAACACTTTGACATGTAGTAAAGTTTAGAGATACTTGAATTTTAAGAAATTAAAAGTAGATATAGTTTAGCAATATCTGGTATTTAGATTTACGGATTGTAGTCTGGATAACTATAAACAATTTTTTAAAAATTTGTATACAGTCATATTTTGAAGGCAGAGAAAATAAAACAGAAAGATCATGTCCAAGGCCGAAGCTTTTAATTAGTTCCTAAAGTTTTACATCTCACAGATCAAAAAGGACAGATACAATCAGTTGTACGATAAACAAAATGGTGTTGCTTATTTTAGGATAATATTAAATGCTGGCCCTTGCATAAATTGTGTGGTGGAAGAAGTAAATTATTAGATTATTTTCTTGTGTATTGTTCTTATTAACTTAATATTGATTTTACACCAACTCAGGACAGGACCAAATGCTTTTAAAATAATGAATTACAGTTCAATTGTTGAAATGGGTTCTTTTAAACAAAATAACATTTCACTTCAAACAGATGGACAAAGCTTTCTTTTATGTGGAACAAAAGAAAAGCCTCAATTAAAATGTTCAGAACTGCAGGCATCAACAAGTAAAAGGAAGCTTAAAGCTGTCTAGTCTAGTGTTATCTCAAAAAGGCATTCATTCTGCAGCAGTTCAGTTCTTCCTGGTATTCCAGAAACAAACTGTCTCACCTTGGTTTCAATGGAATGGCACCGTTCCAATTCATACAGGAGCAGCGATTATTTCCTCCTACCATACAAGGGGTTTAAAATTAATAACCCAATTATCCAGAATTATAGGGCAACTTGGTCTGCAGGCTTTTATTCAGCATGGGAACAAACAAAAAGCATACAGCAAAAGCACAGCTGCAGTAAAGAATCTTGATATATCAATGGCCTTGGCGTTAGCTCCAGCCTGGCACTAAGTTTTAAGATGTAATGGGAATGCACCTAAGTCTCTCCATAAGCAATAGCTATGAACGCCAAGCATTTGTATACCTACAAGTTACTTATAATGAAATATTTCATTTCCTTGGAAGATCTATCAGTTTATTCAGATGTTCAGTCTTGGTTTTGCTGCAAAATAACTGAAAAGTGTTCTTTTATAATAATAGTGATAATATACTCATACATCAAGCAGCACATAAATATGCAGGGCACAATGGCCATATAGTATAGGAATAAAATAAGGTAAATAAAACATATGCTATGAATAAAACAGGGTGAACATGCAAAATACTATTTATCATTTTCAGATTTCCACTGTAGCTGTTTTATAGCCTGACTCCAGGGATACAATAGTTAATCTCTTCAGAATTATTCAGAAAACTATGAACCATTTCCACATTAACACTTCAGTATCAGATTTTTTTATTACTATTTCAAATATATAGTAATTCATTGTCTGATTCTATAAGAGTTTACTGTTTGATTCAAAACCTGAAAAATAAGAAAGAGCACTGGTGGATGGAAAAAACTCTGAATTTCCCTTCCTGCTTGGCTTTTCCTTCTGTCTGCACATCAGTTGAAGGGAAAGAAAAAACTTATAATTTTGTAGTTGCATTAATAACGGACTCTTTTGCAGAAAACATCAGAAAAGGGTTTGGTTTCTTTTTTTGGAGGGTGGGGGGGTTTGATGGGGTTGGGTGGGTTTTTTGTTGTTGTTGTGGGGTTTTGTTTCTTAGTTTTCTTATTTGTTTCCATTTTCATTCTCTCCACCTAAAACACATGCTTCTATCCACATTCAAACTGTTTCCCAACTGTAAGAAAAAATCAGGGAAACATTTCCAAATTCTGCTTGGCTTTCTTAATTAAAATTGTCAAACCTAGATGAACATCCCTATGAGAAACAGACACAGCTTTATGCAGGATAAATGTTCTTTTAACGTCCTTGAGAGCCAGTCATATTACTATATACTGGCCTCCACAATTTGAACGAGGTTTTACTAGCATTGATGGATAACTTCAGCAAATTCCTCCTAGTTAAAAGCATTTGAAGGACACCCAAGGGGAGAAATAGCATTAAACCAGAGATATATTTATTTATTGCCAGGCAGGGACGCCCTCAGAAAGAAGTAAATCAAAGGTATCTCACACAGTCTTAAGAAAGACAAAAAGATGTTGGAATGACAAATTTTCCATGGCCCTTGAATCAAGAAAAACACTAGTTTGAAACAGAAAGCCAGAGTAGATCATTTACAAGTCATCATCACTTGAGGATGCTTGGAGAATAATGGAGAAGTTCGGACATGAGCATATTTGTGAGCGGGACTGTCCCAGAGCCTGTATTTCAACCTGTTTCAAGAAATGCTTAAAATCACTTACTTTACTTACATGTTTACACACTTGTGGGACCAAGATCAAAGTCTAATGCCAACTACTGTGGAAAAAGAAGTTAAATAAAAATAAACCCCTCTTATTTGATGAACAAGATAAAATGATTACCATTGTTGTATATACTTTAGATTTTGTTGAACTGGTGCTAACTTGGCACGATCTGAACTGTAGGAACATGCACTTAAATAGAGATCTTGAATAACTATGACCTTACCCAGACCTTGGAGCAAAATATAGTATAATTGGTGCATTTCAACTAGGCCACATAGTACTTCTCAGGAAGACTTTGCTACACCAGCTAAGCTCCCTGTGAAGTCATTGAAGTCTTCCCATTTTTCTCAGTAGGAGATGAAATGGATCAATCTATAATAGCTTTGACCTTTTTTTAAGGCTGGAAGCTGGTATTGCACTAGAATAATCCACAGAAAAAGAATACCTATAAATCACTTAATTTTTTCTCTAATGCAGCCCTCTTCTAGAAGATTGTGTTCCTAAACGAAATTTTAAATATAAATACCTTCTCTCCTCAGGGTTAACAGTGAGAATTCTGTCTTGCAATAGGACTGGACAAACTTAAGGCAAAAACCAAAGCCATAGGTCTCCCACAGGAACCATATGGGCAGCATGCTAAACATACATCAATATCTGCAGCCACTCTGATACAGCTGACTGCCATCACTTCCATCTGCCTCTGGTTCAACAAGCAGGGAAGGGGATGATGCAGGGATTGAGTCTGGTTTCTACAACAAATCAACATCATTTCTGTCACAGCCTCTAAATGTAGTGCTGTTAAGCCTCAGCCTAAGCATAGGACCTATTTCAAAACATCAGCATTTTCTTCCAGATGGATGGAGACCTCAGTTTTCAGAAGTTCTATGCATCCATAAAAAAGAACATTTCTTCTTAAGAAGAGGAATGATTTTTAGAGAAGACCATAAAGTTTTAGTAGCAGACAATCAGTCCAGAACAACTTCAAAGTTTCACAAAAAGCTTCAGTTTCTCAAGCTGATTAAAGTGAAATAAAAAACCCTATGAAAACATTAAAATTAAATCTGAACTCAAGAGCAATGCTGACATCAACATCAAAGCCTGTACTTACACCAGGTGCACAGCACAGAGCACTTGACCGTGCACAGGAGCCAAGCACCACTTTTTGTTGTGTTGCCTTAAAGACAGAGCTGGGCAGAGGCTGCTTTTCACTGGGTATCACCTGGAAAAGCAGAGCCATTGCTTCTTCCCTAAATGGCTAAAGATTTTTGCTTTCTATACATTTTTCATCATTTGTAACTTCGTAAACTACTAATACATGGTTGTAGCTTCTAGTACTTTTCCTACCCTTTTCCCCTTACATTTTAGAACAGTAAGCTAACCTTCTAACACATTCCTGAAATACTGTTTAGTCTTATTTTCAAGAAGAAAGCCTCCAACAAGGACATTTTGTTTTGCAACCAGAATCTAAGAAGACATTACAAGAAATGAGGCAAAGAAGCCCTGGGCCAACTCCAATGGGGCAGAACATGGGGGAAAATTACCCAACCAACTGCTCTTCTAATTGGACAATATTTGTTAGATACACTAGTTTGTTAAAGTTATAATATTGTAGAAATCCAAGGCCAGGTGTGCCCATAACCACTATGGGGGCACCTGGAAGCTTTCGAGAAAGACATGCTTTTTATCTTACTATTTTAATACTGCTGCAAGAGTTTTGTCTTTCGATATCAGGCAACAGCGTGGGGGCAAGCAAGCATCTATTCCCATATGCCACAGATCCAAGGAAATAAGACAGGGCACTGAAGATAGGCAGGGAGAGACAGGAAAGATGTCTGAAGATAAAGGAAGGACCAAAAGCCTTATGAGAGGAGCAAGAGACAACAGGTCTTCACAGAATTTGACAATAAAAAGTCCAAGAAGGATCCAAAAAGCCAACATAGAGTGAATTTCAATCTAGAAACACTTTAAATTATAGAATAAACATAAACATGAAACTCAGGGCTCATCAGGCAAATCACCAGTGCTATAATGAGATTTACTTACAACTATTTTCAATATGCTTTTTCCAGAGCTGCAGTATCTTGTTGTAAAAAGAAATCTTCTGTTTTGGTCTAGCTTTTTGTGTTGATTTGGCAGGGCCCGGCTCTTCAGTAGTGGGGTGGGGCCACAGGAGTAGCTTCTGTGAGAAGCTGCTAGAAGCTTTCACCATGTCTGACACAGACAATCTCTGATGGCTCTGAAGATGGACATGCTGCTGGCCCAGTTAGAGAGTTTGGTAACACCTCTGTGATGACATATGAAAGAAAAAAAATCAAAGCAGCGCAAGTGCAGTTTTTTTTTGAGGGGTGGCAAGGCACCACCGCTGGGGCCATCCTGGCACAGCCCAGAGCAATGGGCCACCATGGCCACCTCCATCTCAGCGTGGCCAGCAGCAAGCCTTGCCTGCATGGCCACCCCTAGCCAGCCGCACTGCGAGGAGAAGGGCAGGGGCAGCGGCTTCTCCTTCCCAGCGCCCTGCATGAGGAGAGGCGTTAAATAGCACCAGCGCTGTGATGGCCACCACTGCCTGCACCATGGCAGCAGGGCCACCTGGCCAGCGGCAGAAACATGAAGAGCAGCTCCCCAGCAGGGAACCTAGATGAGATTGAGCTCTCGGTGCTGCAGGATCCTGTAGGAGTCTTTAAATTGGTAGAACTCGTCGGCAATGGTGCCTACAAGCAGCAGTTTTTCTTCTAGTCAGAGAAGAGGAGGAAGTGAGGACATGTGAGGGAAAACAACATGGCTACACCAAGGTCAGTGGAAAAGAAAGAAGAGAAGGAGGTGCTCCAAGCATCGGAGCCGAGAATCCTCTGCAACAGTGGTGAGGACTATGGTGAAACAAACTGTCCCCTTGTAGTGCATTAAGTCCGTGGAAGATGCAAAGAGCCAATCGCAGCCTGTGGGAAAAGTGCTCATACCAGAGCAGGTGGATGCCAGAGAAAGCTGTGATCCAGTGGGAGACCCGAATGGAGAGAGAGGGCCCCTGCTTCCAGAGATGGAGAGAGAGAGCCCTTGCTTCCACACTAGAGCAGCCTATCCTTAGAAGACTGCGCTCTGTGGACGAGTGACCCACACCACAACAGTTTTGGGAAGACTGTTTGCCTGTGTGAGGGACCCCACAGCACAGCAGAAAAAGATTCCTCTCCCTGAATGAACAGAAAAAGATCTCAAATAACAAACTGACCAAAACCCCCATGTCCTGTCTCCCTGAGCTGTCGGTGGGAAAGAGGGAGAGGCTGGGGGGAAAAAAGGTGTTTTAAAGCTTATTTTAATTCTTATTGTCCTCCTTTGACTCTGTCAATAAAAAATGTACTTTATACCTTTAAATTTGAAACTGTTTTGCCCTTAGAGCATTTTCTCCCAGTCCTCATCTCAACTCGTGAGCCCTTTGTTAATTTTTTCCCTCTCCTCTGCCCAACTGAAAGCAAGAGAGGGTAAGCAAACTACTTTTCCTAGGTGCCTGGCATTTGGCCAATATCAAACCACAGCACTTTTCTGAGTCTTTCTGGAATTCCTTCAACTCTGCTTCCTTTAGCAAAAGGATAGAAGTAGAACTGTCTTGCTTCTCTTCAGATCTGATCCTAGAATAACAAACATAATATATTATTCTATTTACACTGCTCAGTCCTTATGTTGATGCTTTCTGCACTCACTTCCAAAATATTACACTGATTTCCTCTAAACAGCACATTCATTTTCACCCCATTCTTAAGATGACAAAAAATCCTGAAACCTGAAGGGTTGGTTTCACACATCTGTACAGATTGCCTATTGATAGGCTGAATAAAGTTTTCAAGTTAGTAAATTACTTTTTACATACAATTTTACGTGCCTTTGATGTACAGTGGCCAAAGTAGCTACACCAAGTTAAATAAGAATCATTAAGTGCATACTATCACAGTCTCTTCATAGGATATTATGAATACCAATTTGCCATAAACTTCAGGGGCTTGCAAGATGTCACAGAAATCTCATCGTGTTGACAGAAAAATTTTGTTGAGACTATGGGTTTGAGTGTCAGAATGAAATAAAACAATGACTGTGACAGTTTAGAGACCTATTCTGTAAGTTTACAATAACAGATCTATTAGATTTTTGTGTAAACTATTCACTTTAGCATCAAAGCTAGTTTGAAATGATAGCAGTCTACAAACCCACAAAATTAAAACTTTACAAATATTTGCTGTAATGACTTTAAAGAATCTAACTAGTTTCTGCTCTTTTGTAGATGAATTTTAATACATATTTTGTGATGAGAATAAATATTATTTGCTGTTCAGTCGAACTGGAAAAAAAATCTCATCCATAATGAACTTATAATATTCACACATCATTACAGCACTCTTGTGTTCCATTTCAAAACCTAGAGTAAAGTAGATATTCATATTCCTATTAAAACAATGTATTTTAGATTAATTTTAAAAGTATGTATTTATGCTTTAACATGTATGCTTATTTTATAAGATAGTTGCTGTCAGCATTTTTAGTTATCACAGAAGACAGTTCTGCTGTGCTATCAGGCAGATTTTGATATAAATTTTCACATTTGCAAAAGGATTTTTGTATTCCCAAACTCTCATACTTCATCACTACAGTCCCATCATTGCCAAAGGAATTAAAGACAGATAAGCTAGTCCATTCTTAAAGGTGGATACATGTTTTTCAAAAACCTTTCTCTTTGGAGCTAGATTTCAGTTGACACTGATGTCATGGAGTACCTCCCGGGACCTAATGCAACAATGGGCCACTGTCAAGGAAACTGACTTCCACGTTCTCCACTTCTCACCTCCTCCAGGGTGTGTGTCTGCAGCTGAGACAGAGTTCTGACACAGGAAAGATCAGTCAGGTGAGACTGAGCACAAAGGAGCAGCAGTTGCCTGCTAAAGGGATTTCTATTTTTCTGCTTTGTGTTAGTTTTACTGTGTCAAAATAACAACATTTATAATACTAGGAAGTGCTATTTTATTCATGAAGCAAAAAAAAGTAAAGAAAAGACCAGTGGCTGAAGTAAAGCAGTGTCAGCCTTTATGCAATGAAAACCATCACATTTTGTAAACAGATCCCTCAGAAGCAATACATGTACATTATTCTAGATGGGAAAAAATGCATACCTAGAAAATTACAAGTTCTCTAGAAAACTTGGGGTACAACAAAGTCCTGGTGTTGGAACTTTCTTCCATCTAGGGAAGCTCTTAAAGATGGCCTGGTTCACACAGCAGAATTTTGCAGCATCTAAGAAAAAGATCCACAAACAAAAAAATTCTGAGAAGAGGGAAATGCCAACAATAATCTTTAAACAAACAGTTTTTTTCTGCATTTTCTTAAGGAAAAACACATCAATAGGTCTCCTACAATGGTTCTAGAAACAGTTATCAGACGTAAGAAGGAAATTCTCTGCAAACAAATTACTGGCAATTCTCAGAAGAATTAATAGCTAAATTTTGCAGCTACAACAGTCTCTTGTATCTTGTATTCCTTCACCTCATCCCAAGACAAAAGGATTATTCAAAATATCAAGTGTAAACAGATTTGCCTTTATTTACATTCACACCAAAATCATCTGAAAAGAGTGAATCCTCTGGAAGAGTGAAACTGCAATCTGGAAGTGAGGAAAAACACCTTAGAACAATACTGTCGCATGATTAAATTCTGACAACTTTCTGTCTGCTAATCATTTTGAAAGTGACCGTTGCTCTTAGAATTTCAGAATAAGAATATTTATTTGTAAATGTTCTGAATCTTGCTCTATTTCAAATCATTAAAAGAGTTCTTGAACTTTTCTGCTTGGTTGAATGCTTTTATGTCCTTTGTAGGTACTTAATATTAAGGTCCAGTGTGAATGGTTATACATTTCAAAATAATAAATAAAGTTGAAAAATTTATAACTGGAAGTCCTTAGTAATCATAGAATGCCCTCTCTTGTTCTTTGCTTTGAGGGTTGTTCTGTTGTTGAGGTTTCTTTTTTTAAATATGGTTTGCCTTATCAATTCAGCCCCACACTTTCACAGCTGCCAAACAAAAGTTCAGAAAAAACTTACTTACCTTATAGCATGTAATTGCTTAGAGTTTTTTTGCCAGGCATCAAATTAGATTTTGATTTACTAAAATATGGGTATGGATCTAATATCAATACCCAACTAGAATGGATGAAGACTCTCCAACTCCTCAGGGTTACAAAGTGTATGTTTATTTCAGCACCGGGCTTTGCATGGGATAGCTCCCTCATCTGCAAAAGCAAAGCATAAACAAACACAAGGTTCTTTTACCTACAAAAGTTCTGAATATTCAAAATACAAATGCACATTTATCACATAGACGCCACCCATGTCCCGCTTCGTATGGTAATTAGCTAAAAAGTCATTAAGCATGCGTAGTTGGTTCCTAGATTTGGGTCAGTGGTCCGTGATTTGGGGAGGGGTCTGGAAAGATGAAGTAAAACTCATCTACCTCGCTTTGACCTTTCTACCTTTCTGGTTTTTGACAATACATATTACCCTTGGGGGACCTCCAGTTCTTCTCTTCATTCCTTTCGAATAGGAATTGTTCAGGTTTCTTTAGATCTATTTATCAGTGTTGTCTATTTCTCATTACAAGAGCAGCTGAACAAACAAGACATGACAAGCCATCAGTTACTTGTACTTTGAATCTTATTCTAAGCCTAACCCTTTAACTAATTATTAACTTTATTAATTAACTCCAGCTGGGTTTGCTTATTAAATCTATTTTAACTAATTTCAACAAAGCTAACCTTTAACTAAAATCCTAATATTTTAAATGTTTAAAACC
Source organism: Melanocharis versteri (assembly GCA_013397845.1). NCBI lineage: Eukaryota > Metazoa > Chordata > Aves > Passeriformes > Melanocharitidae > Melanocharis > Melanocharis versteri. Next base: position 405,149 of record VZTG01007433.1, on the reverse strand, counting down.
CTGTGTTTCAATTTATATTATTTTTCTGAAAATTTAATATTCCAGTTCTACTTGCAAAATGCCAACGTATTTAAAAAGCAATAATGCACACATTTGAAGTCACCCACAAGCTTTTCCCTTGAAATATTGCTCTCTGCTGTATCTCCGCTGTGTCTATTTTGGATGTTTCCACTTTGATCATGTCCAGTATTAGGAATGAGTTTTGTGGGTCTGTGAGGTTCTTTCTCTACTTCATCCATGAACTTAACTACTTGAGCCAACTCTCTCATATCAGGGAAACTTCGCCCGCCTACATTTAGTGGATGTGCACATGACACCAGATATAACTAACAGAAGAATATCCTTTCTTAATGTACCCTGGATGGGAGTGATACTTTGTGGAAAGAGATGGGATAGTTAGTTGATCTGTGGGCTGTGGGACGCACCTGCAGAAGCAGATGGCAGAACAAAGGAACATGTGGCGGCACAGAGAGGCTTGTCTGCCCCGGACTCGGGGAGAGGAGGTGTCACGCGGCAGACCCCTGAGGAGAGGAGCCTGCCAGGAGCTGACAGACCCCTGAACAGCATGTGACCACCCCATAGAAGGACACTGAGAATGTGTGCCGCTGACATGGTGACATGAGATCGGTCACGTAATGAGGTACCTTGAAAAAGTGTATAAAAGCAGCTCGATTCTTTAGAATAAATGATTCAGATTCCCTGCTGATCTGGGTCTGTGTCTACTATCCTCGCAATACTTCATATAAAGACAATGAGAGAAAGAAAAAACCTTAATTTAGCTGTTGTCACCTTATACTCTCAGACATAATTTTCTTTACAGGCATAATTATTACTAGGGCTTTGTTTACAAAGACAGTTTCTGTCTCAGAGAGTTTAATATCTGACAATGGGAAATTGAAATATAAATTTAAAAAACCCATATTAACCAGTATACTCCTTCTTTCTATTGAAACCTATTTCTGGAATAAAAGAGCATTTCGGTGATATGGAGTTTCATTCTCCAGGGAAGACAATGGGAATTGCTTCTCTTAGCTCAGGATTATTATTCTTCCCAGCCAAAGCTTACAATAAGAGGAATCCCACATTTTTCCCCAGTTCCTTGTGTTTAACCCTACAAACCACAAGAATGAACAGTTGCACTGACTACTGAAATATAACATTGGCATTTTATAGAAACAATTACCTTAAGACCAGAATATTTTCTGGGCATTAGGGCCAGAGAGCCACATCTAATTAAATTAAAGCAAGCTTCATCCAATTAACTATGGTTTATAGAGTTTAATGTACCTATTTTGCATATTTGTGTTTTATATTTCTATATTTATATTTTGTGTTACTATATTTCAGCGTTTTGTTCAGTACCCCTGAATATAAATTCTTTTGACATCAGCAGAAACAAATCTCAATGGCCCTATGCTCATGTGCCTTTTTACATAGTAATTTAAAGGAACGGAATGTAAAGCCCGGTGGCGTGACATTAATGCAATTTAATACAAAAGAAAGTTGTTAGTCTTTTCAAAAATATTTCTTTTGTGCACTTAGCTTTGGTTTGAACATCAGAGCTGCAAAACCACTAATATGGTTACAGAGCATTAAAAATAGTGCAGATTTTTCCAAGAAATAATTCACCGTATTCCAGACTGCAAGAAAAAGTAATAATGGATTTTGTATGTGAAATATTAGCAGGTTTGCTTACAATTCTCAGAAACAATGGATCTTTTTCACCTTTATATAAGATTAGGCCTAATATTTCAGGCAGATTTTTTGTTTGGTTGCTTTTGGTTTGTTTGTCTGTTGTTTTGGGGGGTTTTGTGGGTTTTTTTAATCTTGTATTTTGAGTTTCTCAGAAGTGTGAAATTTTCACAATTAGGCATCCTCAGCAAAGACAGATGGATGCTAGAAAAGGTTAATAATGTATAAAAAAGTTATCAAGATAGTAGCATGTTATAGCAATAAAGAATTTCTTTATAGATAGCTCTAATAACCTGTCAAATTTCTATCACTTATTTTAATTACAAGATTTGGGGGAAAAGAGAAAAATAAAAAATAAGATAAACAGTAATTTCTGTGTCTTCATCAATTTCTGAGATGGTTAAAACAGTATTTTTTTTCTTGAATAAAGTAGAAATTCGAAGGGTTTTGTTTTGTTTTGCTTAGCCAGAAAACATGATATATTGATATTCAAAGTTCTCACTGGGATGCTCCACTAGTTTCAAGGATTTTTAATATAAAAGTTTTGTGAGGTTTGGAGAAAAAATATTTTTAGTAAAATTCTTAACAGTCTGAACCCTGGAAGAGGAGTATATATTCCAATTTTTACTCAGAACCATCCCAATACTCAATGTTGACCTAATCTCTCAAGTCTTGAAAGAAAACTATACAAATAGCTCAATATTCATTGGACCAACAAGAGAAAGATTGAGTTTATGAACCTGGGGGTTGGACTACTTACCTAGGTTGTGGAAGAAAGTAATCCCTTGTCTGGACCAGCTATGGTCATGCAGAAAAATGAATTAGCAGCTGATTCTTCCACATCATCGGTGACTATATGGATCATCAGAAAAAATTATCTAAAGTGTGTCTATCATATTTTTCTGCATAATTTCAGCATGGAAGTATTCTGAATTGGCTGAAAGTAAAACATCTATGGAGTGGGAAAATCTAGTTAGTTACAAATTTTACCTGGGTTTTTTTGCCCCTATTATTTACATTTTTTAATTTTTTAGTAATGAGCAAAATTCTATTCTCAAAAATTGTGTTAACTCTAAATACAGAACTGGAGTGCAGAACACTCACAATGGATTTATCTTGCACCTTTCGTAATAAAACAGCACCATTTATTAAATCTAAAATCAAAACAAAAAAGGGCAAGGGAAAATTAAATGGTTTCTTAACAAATCAGACTTAAGTTAAACCCATAAAAAAGCTTTATTTCTACTGATTTCTTTTTATTTTTCCATTTTAGAGATTAGGACTGAATGCAAGATTTTATGCATAATTATACGTAAAGCTGACAATCTCACAAAACTAGTCAGAATGGTTAACATTAAGAATAAGTACTCCGTAAACACATATGAGTCAAGCCTTTGGCAAAAAATAATTATTTCCTCGATGCAGTGCAAATAAAAGAAAATGGATCACAAAGATGGCAAGCAGAATGAAAACATATATATATATATAAATGAAAACAAACACGGAAAAATAGAAACTCTGGTCATTTTATCATATACAATTACAAATACCAACTAAGCTATCAGCATTCTTAAGGCATCCCTGCATTACAAAACTGAATTAAATGAAATTCTAAAATAGTTGTTAACAACCATAAGACTTGCAGTCTATGTTTTTTGGTATATTGTTACTTTTGTATGTTAAAGATGCTGCTAGCAAGGCTGAAATACATCAGGTAAGGGTTTTGATTGCTTTTGGGGGCAATCACACATAGGCAGCATAACCTGTCTCACATCTGTATGCTCCCTATAATCAATGTAGTGTCTGTTGTGAAGCAACTTCACAGCCAGACAGAAAATCACCATTCAATAGGGCTAGATCTACTCAATTCTTTGTTCATTAATATCTTATTTGTCTGCTTTTCCTTTTAACAACCAGTACTTTAAAATAGAAATCTAAATTTTTAATTTTTTAAAGATACAAGTAGTTCACTGGCAAAAAAGATTCACAGCTAAACTAAATGGAAAATCCTGGTTCACATTCCATTAATATAAAAGAAAAATAATCAACTGATGTTATTACAAACAGGACTGGATTACTAGAAGAAATTTAAAAGTGTTTCCATACACTGTTAGCTTCAAGTAAGACAATATATCAGCAACTGCCATGTTGTGTAAGTAATTTTTTTTTTCTTTATTAATCTTATTACTATTCTTCAGTTATTGGAAAAATGGTAGAGTAAATGTCTGGTAAGAAATATTCCATCAATTCTGTGATTCTATATCCACACTAGCTGGATTGACTGCCATTAAGAGCCCATGACAAAGGATAAAAACAGAGATTTGTTTCATTACCGGTGAAACTTCAGAAATTGCCACTTTTTATTTCTATAGCATGATCTAACTTTTACTCTAAAAATATCGTGCAAATATCTGCAGTAGCTTTGGCTTTTTAGTACTTGCTAATGTGGATATCCTTTGTCCTTCTGTGGGTGGTGCTGAATTGCTGGTCTTTTTGGGGAACTACGTTATTTAGCTGTGCAGCGCACAGATAACAGTAGAGTTTAGAAAATGGGCTTCAGACATTAAGTTTTGAAAAACAAGTGAGTTTGTTCTAGAGATTCCTAAAGGCTTCAAGAAGCAAATTATTGAGCTTAATGCATGGGTAAAAGAGCAATATCATGGACCTCTGGCCATCTAGAAAGTCAAATTGTATGATCAAGTGACTGCTCAAACTAAGTATGTAAAATATGGGAAATTAATGGGGAAAAAGCAGCAGCTTGTATGGTCTATTTTCTTTTGCATTTACAAGATCCTGGAGATATTAAGATGTATCATCTTTCTTGGAACAAGCCTAGGCATCACAAGAGAGAACTCAGAGAAGCTGTGGAAACTCTGCAACTTTTTACTGATGGGTTTAAGAGAAGAGCCAGGGAGTCTGCTACCCATTATCTGCAGCAAAGTATGAAGATATTTACAGCATTACCGTTTGGACATATAATGACACACCAGCAAATCAATGCCATGGTTGTGCATGGTGCTGACTCTCCTGGCCCAAGACCAATGAAGTACTTCATAGTTTATGGAGCTTAAAGGCAAAGTTAGTTTGTTAGGCAAAGCCTTACTCAAAAAGTCAGACTTTCCCAAATCTTTGGCTAGATTCAAAGGTACTCAGCTCCCATTTCACTATCAAGAAAGATCATCTATTCATTGAGTTCAGTAGTAGATCTAGTAGGAAATTCTCATGAGGAATATTATTCCACTAGAAAAGGTCAGGCCACTTAAACTAAGACTTGTGTACGAGACATAAAGACTTTTGGGGTACCCTACAGAAAGTGCAGAGAGTAAGTTGGGAGGCTGTAGACATGTAAGAACTTTTCCTTTAAAAAGGACCTTCACTCATAGAGGTGTTTCTCTCCAAAGATATAAAGAGATAAGTAGGAAAGAGAGGAAGAAAGAGACATAAATTATAAGAATGTGTATATTTATACACAATTAATAATATCATAAAGAAACTGAGAGGAGACATGCCATAACTATTTAAAATTAATTATAAAAATGTTTTATTCTACTTCTTTGTTTGGAAGAGTGAGGAATAGTCTGGAAAATTGCAATAATCAGCACTAAATCCTCGACACAGAGTACTGAGGCAGCAGGCAACGGGTTCGTAACAGATTCCAGTTTTTACACGAGCTCCTAGTTGCACATTTCCAAACTTGCCGTGCTCCAATTCTGACTTTTTCCATACATTCTCAGGAACAGACCATATCTTATCACCGGTACAGAAATTCAGCAAATATTCAAGCAACTCCAATGAAAACCAGAAGAGTGTGCCCCCTTGAAAGGGACCAATCTTAACTTTTTTTTTTTTTTTTTTTTTTT
>VZTG01007433.1:318129-398741 GCA_013397845.1 Melanocharis versteri | reverse complement strand
GGGCACAGCCACAGCCAGCCTCTCCTGCCGTGCTTCCCGGGCCCAGCCACAGCCCGCCTCTCCTGCCGTGCTTCCCGGGCCCAGCCGCTGCAGCCAGCCGTGCTTCCCGGGCCCAGCCGCCGCCGCCGCCAGCCCGCGCCCAGCCGGGCCCGTAGCACCCAGCCGCCGCCGCAGCCTGCACTCGATGGTGCCCGCAGCCGCGGCGCCCCGACCCTGTAAGTGCTGCAGGACTGCGCCCGAGGCCCCGGCAGCCTGCTCCTCGCCGACGGAGGGAACACGCAGCCTGCTGCTCTTCGGGAATCGCGCCCAGCCCGCCACAGAAGCCAGGCGAAAGCACTGCGATTCGCAGCACGCACGGTCCGCCTGCTAAGGTGATGCCGGCGAAGAACTGGGGGTTCTTGTGGTGACGCTGTCCCTGCTGTCTGTTTCTTTCTCCCCCTCTCTCTTTTTCCTCTCTCTGCTCCTTTTCCTATCCCCCACTTTAGTAAGAACACTTAGTTGGTCGGGTTTTTTTCCAATAAACGGTTGTCAGATATAATATTGCCATGTTTGTGCTTGATTTTTCGTCAGAAAAAATCTATCCAAATAATCCTTCCCGGCTCCCCCTTTTACAGTGGAACGGGACACCCCTAAATAGCTTTTTGAGTTGATTTCTATGGGATTTAAATTATACCAAAACGTTATGCATTTATATTATTCAAAGAAGCAGCACTCTGGAAAATGAAGAGATATCAGAGAAGTTGAGGAAGACAGCTGTTTGAAAAAAATATTTCCTCAAACATAGTAAAACCGTAACAGCATTCAACCACGTGACTTAAATAGTAAAGTTTACTCATGTGGATGGAGATCAGGGGTACTGTGACAATTCCTACGGTAACCTAAAACATGAAATTAAACTACACTTACTTTTTCTGCTAATTACTGACCTAGCCTATAAGATCACAGTGGCTACTGTTCACTGACAGTATTTTAATGAAGGTTTACACCCCAAAACCACCTAACAATAGAAAGTCAGTTGAGATTTATTTTATTATGTTAATCATAGTACTGAAGAGCCCAGGAAATAAACTGTGATAGTCATTGGGCCTCTTTTACCACCAGATCCTTTTAAAAGAATCCTCAAACAGAATGACATTACTAAAAAATTTAAAGAAAAATATAGAAAACTATCTAGAGTAGTAAATGGTCTAAGAAGAAATTCTTGCATTTAAAATAAGGTGTTTAGTCCCAAACATTATCAGTATAGCTACTCTTAAATGAATCTATTGAGCAATTTATTGAAATAAAGACTGTTAAATCAAAATGAAAAAGCTTTTATGATTCATATTTCTGGGTTTTTCTTAATTTAGACATTGTTTCTTCACAAATAGAGATAAGAGTAGTAAATAGCCATACATTGCCATTCATAATATGTGAAGTAGTTAGTGTGAGAACAAACTTTACAGTCAACTAGAGTAGTTCTGAATAAATTATCAGTATTCCATACAAAAAAAACCACAGACTGGCTTGAGGGCAGTGATTCAAAGAATAATTTTCCAAAGGAAAGCCAAACACACAGTAATGCATTGACAGGCTAAAAATATGGATGTCTATGCATGATACACCTACCTTATTGGCTTGCATTATCCCCATGGATAATGGCACCTGAACTTTGGGCAGAATTGTTTCCCAGCAGGGCCAACAGTTAAAATATGTTTTTAGGTTTAGATTTCATCCATCTAAACAACATATTCTGTTAATTATTTTCACTGCACATATACAATTAAATTTTTATGTTGGCAGCCACTTATTCATACCTTGTTTATAGTCTAGATGGGAAATAATGAATATTTAAGTGTTTTAGCTCTTATTCCACTTTTGTATTTCAAGTTAATAGTAGTGCAGTGTGGAGTACCTACCAATATAAGTACTCTTATGAACATTTGAAATATTTATGACTCTGGACTATATTTAATAAATAAATAAACTCAAATAATTTTCACAGGTTGTCCCAAATGTATGCACTTACTTTTACGCATGGCTTACATTGTAGATTCTTCCTATAAACAAACTGCAGCTTATAGAATAATACAGATACATGCTGGCGTGATGATATAACTGAAGCAAAAATATTGATGAAATTTAGGAATTAAACCCAAACAGATTTGGCTCACCTGGAGCTATTCACATGCCTATCATCAGTAGTTTATATGAGAAAAGGGGATTTCTTTCATGTCTACTATTTTATTTAAGTATCTCCAACCAGGAGTTATTATGATTAACTAGAAAGGATCTGTGCTTTACAGAAGTCATGAAACAGAACCCTGTCCCAGTATCTGAGCAACTAGCAAGGAAAAAAGAAAACTGTTCAAGTTCTGCATGACACCTCACTATTTAGATGATGAATTTCATTAGTAAGGAACAATTTTTCTGTGTGTATTATCAGATTTCCCGACCCAACCTCACAAACTGAGTGGTATTTTACAAATTTTTGTACTATAAGGTACTTCTTTCCTTTGAGGTCTTGCAAAAATTTGTTTTTCCGTTTCTCAGCAGTTAAGAAACTCCATGATAAGATGATCATGATTCTTTCACCGATTTTAATACATTGAATAATTGTGTGTTTACAACCATATGGAAGAAAAAATTGCATATGTGCTTAGACATTCACTTCCAATAAAGCTGTCAGCCTGTCTAACAAAGGTCACATCTCTGATAGAAAATACCAGACAGCAGAGGAAGTCATTGCACGCATCAGTCATCTCATCAAAATAATGATACAGATTGCAATATGTCCATTTTATTATATCACTATCATTTATTATTATTACAGTCTTTAAGTTCAGTTGGCAGCCTGCCTCAGATTTTTCCTTACTATATTTTCACAGACTAAGAAAAAGCAACCCTATTCTACTACTGTCCCTATTCCCTATTTTTTTATTTCTTAGCAGGGAGTAAGAAATATTGTGCATTTTATTTTTGGGGAACTGTCTTCTAAACTGGAAAACATGTGCCTGAAGAGAGTAAATTCATGCCAAGCCCAGCACATACAACCCAGTTTAGTTTAGGACAACAAGTCTCACGGCAGTAAGAGGTTACGAGTCTATTCCAATGCTCTCAGAAAAGCTAAAAGATGGAATATCTCCAGTAATTTGGTAAGTAACTAGGTTTTATCATGTCCAACACAACTACTGTTCCTCTTTTTCTGACTTCAGTAAGAAGTTTCTTGGTTTTACACATGGTCCATTTCTTTTAGCATTCAAACCCAGGAACTTTACAGATGTTAACAGTAGAAGCTAGACCCAAGACAAAAGCTTTCCAAGCACCAGCTATTCCTTGGTTTGCTCTTAATAAAACATAGCTATTGCTTTTTAATCAAATAAGGATTTCCATATGTTCTAGTGATTTCCCACATCCTTTACTGGCAGACAAAGAATGTTTTCCTATCCCCATATTATATTTCCATATAAATATAAATATATTTCCATATGAATACGTACTCATCCAAATCCCACAAACAGAAACAATGCCTACTTTTGTTTGCAAAACACTGAATTCCTGGGTGAATCACCATAAGGAGTACAAAGAAAAAAACGGTCTAAATACAGGTGAATACAATGCAGAGTCCATAAAATAAAAACCAAAACCATATTTTACCATTACAGTTCTACTTTAATACTGTGTTTCATGTACGTAAAGGAAAGAACATACAAAGTTGCTTTACATCTTTCTACTGTAACATTCTGACCAACTGTCATTTTAAGGTAAAAGTTAATACAACAAAACTTCAGGGGATGGTTTGTCACTTTAGTAAAGCCATTCTACTGATTTTTTTTCACATTTGTGATGCAAAATTTTTCTCTTAAGTGTCCCTGTCAGTAGTAAACTTGCGAAAATGCAGAGGTTGCAAAAGCTTGACATAGTAATGTACTAATCCTGATTTAAGCACCATCTGGTATTCACTTTTCTACCCTTCCTGCAGTTTATTGTATAAATAGCTGTACCTATGAGAGTAATTCACAAAGAAAGGCTAAAGAGATAAATACAGCTGAAGGGAGGGAGATACAAAAATAATAAAGCTGTACTGTACTTTAGACAATGCAGAAATGTGCAAGAGTCAGCTTAGTCTGATCGATAGTTGGTCACTGCTTTAGTGGTCTATGAGCTAAAAAGAGGCCAGAAGAGTGCTCCTGAAAACCTTTTTTGCCTATTTTATTATAGTATAAAGATTATGTGAAGAGTTCTATCTATTGTACACTCATACATATGCATTCACACGTATATAAATGAATTATATTTATATAAACTCTAAATGCATAACTGCAAGCACACTTATAATCAAGGGATGTGAAGACTTAGCACATCTATCAACTTCCAATTGATTTAATTTCCACGCTTGTCTGTAGGAGTTAACTAAGCTGAAAACTCTCAAAGGTCGGGTACCAAGCAAACTAGCTCACTTATTTGATCTAATACGCAAATTCCTACAAATTACTAAATTAATATGAAGATTAAAACTTTCTGGGAATAACATGAAGTGCCTCCTTTCATTCTTCACACTTGGCACCTGACTTCCTTTTCTTTCCACTGAAGTTTCTTGTCCTGCTTTGCCCCTCCATTTTCACTGATCTGAACATATATATCACCCTTCTCTGATTCAACACAGATTGGACTAATTTCATTTTTGTCTGTGAGAAATTTTATGTTTTATTTAGAAGCTCGAATGAGCAAAACTGGCTGAAGGTAACAGACTTCTAAATAACTTTCATGGGTTTACCTGCATTGACTGCTCTTAAAGTACCTTTTCCTCTTGTGCATGATGTCATTTCTGTCTGTTAAAAAAAAAACAAATAAACAAAAAACCCAAACAAACAAAAAACCAAACAAAAAACCTTGTAGACTTTCCACACCAAACCAAAATACCAATGTAATGTGGCAGCATCTTGCTTGTAATTATTTTACCCTGCTGATAGCTTAAAATCTTGTTACACTCAGAACAGTATAAACACAAAGATTCTGAACTTTGTTTATTCCCTTTAAAAACATGAAAATTTTACTTTTAGGTGCGAGATGGGAGGTTCAATCAAATAGCAATGAGTAAAAGGACATAGATTTTCCTCCTAACTGCAACTATTTGCATCCACTAGTGAGAACTAGAGCATCTTCTCTAGCAGTTTATTTTGCATCACAAGACCAATATTCCCATCATGAATCATTTCCATCCCATACCTGCCCATCTCAAGTGTTTTGGGATATGCATTTTGCTGAAAAAGAAAGGAGGCTTTATTAGCCCACCAAAAGCCATATATTTATTTTATCTATATATATATATGTGTATATATATATATATGTTATATATTATATATATATATATATAAAACATTATTAGGAGGAGGGCAGGAAGAAGGGGGAAGATTTTTAGGGGGCTTTATGAATCTGAACATCAACATTGTCATTTCTACTGTCACACATAGGAACAAGGCAGAAGAAATTGCACAGTCAATTTGTTTTCAACAGCAGCAGCTAATTATAGTGCAGCAAAGAAGAGGGAAAAAATGCTTCAGAGGTGTTAAGAGATATAAACGTATAAACGGAATAAAGCAGGTGAAATATCTGAGGATCACTTAAAAACTGGAAGAGGGAAGATTTAGATTATATATCAAGACGAAATTCTTTACTGTGAGGATGGTGAGTCACTGGCAGAGGTAGCCCAGAGAAGCTGTGGATGCCCCATCACTGGAAGTGTTCAAGGCTTGGAGCAGCTTGGTCTAGCGGAAGGTGTCCCTGCCATGGGAGGGGGTTGGAACAAGATGATCTTAAAGGTCCCCTCCAACCCAAAGTATTCTATGATTATAATTACATAATAAATACATGAAATAACACCATAAAACATGGTATGATCTAATGGGGATGAAGTCAATGTTTGGTGATCTCTGTTCACATTGAACAACTGTCTCTTTCATTTGTGACGTTTTTTTGAAAGATTTATTTCACTTCTTAAAACTGAAAGACTTTTATTGCCAGACTTTTAAATGAAATTAAACAGTTACCACGGCTAAAAATGTTGAGCCAAGCAATGTGATAGAGTCTGGAATCATTCCACACTCTATTTAGGTCAGATATAACTTGGTTAAGGCTAGAACAGATGGAAGTTGTGTTTAATCATGACTATGGCATCAAGCATCCCTGAAGCAAAAAAAGAATTGACTTAGTAACTAATGGCTGTGTTCTGCTGTCACTAACAAGAGTGCAATCAATATTAACTACATGATGCAATTAGGTTCAGAAGACACACAATTCAACATGGGGTTTGTGCACTATTTCATAATTAAAATGTAAATGACTGACATTTACTCCATTCATACATGTTGTCCAATTCTTCTGGATGCGCAAATTTGGGTAAAGCAATTACTCTCATAATAGATTACTGTATGCAGAAAAACATCAAATTAAGATTATCGAACACATAAACAAACAAAAAAATCACTACGCGATGCAAAAGATGCATTAAGGCATTTCATAAAGTTATAATATTTACAAAAATAATATAAAGCACTGAATATGCTACTCAAAAAATACATGTGTGACATTAGTTTCAGACTACGATGTAAAATAATTATGGTAAGACTGACTAATAAGGAAGACTCACAGTTATTTAGACAGGCAGCAGAAATTTTTTCTATAAATTAGATTTCAAGGCTTTAGATTGGAAGCTGTAGGTGGATACAGACAAAATAATTATAAACAAGAAATGCTTGAGAATCAACTGAAGCAAAGCCAATATATAAAACAAATAAGGTTTCTACTGGGAATGGAAGAAAAGTATGGAAAACCCTCTAAGGCAAAGGCAAAGACTGTTAAATGAAATTTGAGAAGAAATCCAGCTTAGGGAAGGTATCCAAGAAGGAACCAGAACAAATTTGATCCTGGGCAGATGTAGAGAGGGAATTTTTAAAATTAAAAGCTAAAGTGAACCAATTGTTTACAGCAAAAACAATAGTAATAATATAATTGGGGCTTTTGGTTGGTTGGTTTGTTTCCAGACACATCAAAATTACTCTGTTCAAAATGAGGATTCAATGACATATTGACACCAAAATATACTGTGTTTTTTTTTCATAAGGAACACACTTCTTATATTTTGAATTTTCTATAAGATAAATGAATACTAATATTGAATATGTTTATGAGTGTATGATTATTCATTGCATATGAAAAATAATCCCAGATTTCAAAATAGACCTTGAAAAACTTGAGAAAAAAATATCCGAGATGTCTAAACTAGACAAAATCTAAACTCTATATATATGCATATAAATAATATATTTTAAACAATAACTAGGGGCTATAAAAAGGAGAAAGTATTGCTTCTAATTATTTCACTGCGTCTCAAACAAATACAAAAAAGAAATGCATAAATGTTTTATTTAAGATAAATTTATTTGGCTAATAGTCTAAGCAATTTCATATTTATGTAGCTTGCTTAGAGCTGGGAGAGTTTTCAATAAAACATAGTTGAAAATATGCAGTGTTAAACTAACACTATTGGTATCCTTTTCATCTCCCTCCAGTGATTATAGAAATTTATGGAATCGAGATGAGTTGCTAAAGTGTGGCCATGATGTCCAATCTCTCTGTCATTATAACTGGATTGGATGGTTGAACATTGACATAAGATTTGTCCCTGGAAACAGTTAATTAAATTGATGCCTTAAAGAACCTAGAAATCAAACAACACATTTTCGAGATAATATTAGTATAGGAGGTAACATAAAGGATGGAGGCCCCCAGGGGCAGATATGTAAAATGTCCACAAAATGCCCACCCACCCACAGGGTGAGTACAATTTTATGAGTTTAGCAAATTAGCATAATTGACAAAAATCACCAATTAGAGACATAAGTGGTGAGGCAATTTCCCCTGGTTCAACTCTCTCTGAATCCCACCCCCACTTTTTCGGGACTAAGCATTGTTGATGAAAATGTGTATTGAAGAGCTGGTTTTGACCTTGGTTCCCAGGGTTCAGGTTCCAAGATAGGACAGGGGCCTTGTACCCCCAGCTTGGAGCTCTGGAATGTGTTTTGTCTTTCTGCCTATCAGGTCAGGGAAAAGTACTGGGAAAAATAGCTAGGAACTATATAACTATATAAAGTAGCCTACAGAGTTACAAATGTATGTGTAAAGAATACAGAGAATATATAAAAGAAAAAAAAAAATTCGGCATCACATCAAGGAATATTTCTGCATAAAAATACAGTTTAAAAACCAAAAATAAAAGTAATCAAGGTGGGATATTGCAAAACAGTGAAAACTAAATGATAATTTTGGTAAATAATCTAACTTCCGTATTTTGAAAGTTGAATGCACACACAGAAACTACTGCCTCTCTTAGCTGTATTCATCATCATACTCTAAACTCTAAGTTGTGGTGGTTTTATGGGCATTTAATATAAAAGTGGCCATTTTATGCCCATTATAATCACTGTCATCCAAGGTTCGGCTGTTCTTATTATTAGAACAGTTAGATTAATAATCAACATTTTAGTTCCCGCTAGTAATCACCTGCCCTACAGATTTCTGAGAAAGAGCTTTCTTTGAAAAGCATTCTGAGCCATGTAATGTGTCCCATGGTAGCTCCAGACTAATTTTCTATTATTCTTATTGCTATTATTAAAAGTTAATTTATCTTCTGCCCTTGGGAATAGCAGATTAGACCAGCTCTTGCAAACTCTAGGAATGTAAGCTAGGCAGGATTTAAAGGTTTGCAGCCAGAGGATACTGGCAAAATCAGACACATGCTATAAAAAAAGGACAATTTGACCACTTTGGTTGATCCCATTCACTAATGTAAATTGCAATTTATATCACTTAATAAACTAGTCTGAATTGTGAAAGCTGATGGCTTTGATTCCTGATCCCTGTCAAACCAAACCACAGCATCTGAAGTGACTGCCACTCCCATTAGTAATAACTCTTATTTGCCTCGCACAGTTAAGCACAAGTGCAACCCGTTCAAGAATAATTTTTTTTTAAATCTACTTTACATATGGGGCCCAGGGAAAAGTCAGAATTTATTCACTGTTTGGGGCAAGACAGATTTAGTGCAAGAAGCCTAGGATCTGAGAGGTAGCTCTAGACTATTACATGGTACAGGAAATTTTCCTTCTTTTTACCGAGCCGCTTTCCATCCAAAATATAATAATAATAAACACATAGCAACTGAGGCAAAGAATAATTTACTTCTGAATATCTTACTACTACATAATTGAAGAATATATAATAAAATACTTCTGAAAATAGCTTGACATTCTCCGCAACAAGTACCTGCATATTTCTGAACAGAGGAAGATGCCACAACTGTCTTATCCTTTCATACAAAATCTATATCTATCTGCCTATAATGAAGACCTCTAGGGTTTTCAAAATACGGTGAAAGCAGGTTACTTTGGGTTTATTTTGTTCTGTAGGGCATGGCACATTTTTTTTTTAATATAAACACATCCTGGAAATGTATTTGATGACAGAAACACTTGGAAAGACTGGCTGAACCAGCCACTCTCTTTTAGGTTTCCCTCTGCTCCTCCCAAGAACCAATACCTTTTTATTCAGAAGAGAATATAAACTAACTGGTCTTTTTTACTATGGCACATCTTTAGCATCAATGATTAATCTAAGACCTATTCAGGACCTATTTATATTTCTTAATATATTGATATCCACTTCTGGTTGACTTCTAGATGAGCTGCCTTGTATAGTGCCTAACATCCAACAAAAACCAGCACGAAATATGGCCAATGGGGTAGTTTCAAGGCTAGGGACTGATCAAGATGTTCAAGACTGAAGGACAAAATGAGAGCTAACATCCTTTAACCTGATAGTTCCTGTAACCAGAAGTAGGAGATGAATGACTCTCTGGTAGCGGACTGAAGTCGTTGTGGGGACAGTCTGCTGAAGACCAAGTAAAATATATTTAAAAAAAAAAAAAAGGCAAAATATCTCAAAACTCTGCTTCTTTCCCATCAGAATGGACAGCTATACTTCAGCTGATTGCAAAGAAATTCACTGACATATTTTACATGAAGATTAACTTCTCAGCAGTAAGACCAACAAAACTGGTTGAAGAAGCAAATCTCTCCTAGCACATCACTGTGGAATACTGCTGTACTTACATGCTGTGAATAGAAACATGTTTGTGAATTAGAGTTCATATGTTTAACCAATTACTGTGTGAAGGAAGATGACTTTTAAAAAAACAGTTAAAAGGAGATAAGAATACAGCACACAGTCTCCAGCTTTCTCTCACTGTCACACTGGAAACTGACCTCCAAGTTCAGACTTGTACAAGGCCCTCTCGAGTTATCCTATGGGGCTTAAGCTAGTTTGTGACCTCTGACATACAGATGAGCTATTTTTAAGGTGTTGATAATACTTACCATTGAAAGAAGTGCTTAGAGGAAGCTTCATTGGGGATTAATTTCAACCCACATCCTTTATATAATAACAAAAAATTCCTCTTAAAATTCAAAAGCAATAACATGAATATTGGCAATCCAGGTTTTTCACCATCAAAAGAAAAAAAAGGAAAAAGAAAGCTAAGAGAATAATTATATAAAATGTTAACAATATTCTTTAGACCACCACACAGTGTTTCATAGATCAGCTTCTGCAAAGAAGGCGGTTTGAATATAATTGCAACACAATTTTTCCAGCAGACACTTAAATGAAAAGCAGGTATATTGATCAAAGTTAACAGTACTTACTGCACTCTCTTTATCCACAGAACGAGTCATCTCATCTCAAAAGCTGATCAGGTTGGTCAAGCACTATTTGCACTTGGTAAATTCATGCTAACTATTCCCATCAGGAATTATTTGAGAGTTATGGCACAAAAGCAGCACAGTGAAAGCTATAGATTTTGTCTGTGGCTCTCCGTTAAGTCCATGGGATGCCATTTCATAGCATTGTTCAGTGTTTCCATATCATAGTATAGACCATCAGGTTTTACCTTCAAGATTACTTGAAAAATAGTTCAAATTATAACAAACTTAACAAATAAGAGATAAAATAAAAAGGTTAAGGATCCAATGAAAAAACAGACCATTAGTTTCAGACACGTAAAATAAGGAAAACAACGATCCACAAAAGTGATGGAAGTTGCCTCACAAAAAATTTGAAAAGGTATATTTGTCTTAGAGGTACTGCAAAGAAAGCAGGCAAGAGAGCAAACCTCTGAAATTTAGAACTTCCTTTTCCTCAATAGCTTAGTATATTACCTACTGTCCATAAACAAACAAACAAACAAATCCAAACAAAAAACAAACAAACAAAAACCCAGAAATTTTCAGACAGATGAATTGTTATAGAATACCCAAAAAAAAAAAAAAACAAAAAAAAAAACACCTGAGTATTTATAATTTATCGGCTGTAGTATCTCAGCTTCAAATTTTCAAAAGTGAAATATTTGCTTTTAGGAGGAATTAACTCACATGTCTTCACCAGTCATGGGTTTTTCTAAAAGAACTTCTTTCTAAAAATTATAGTAAATCGTTTAAATGAAACAAACACATTTAATGATCTGGACCCATTTTCTAGTGCAACATCTGCTTAAGAAACATTTTTATTTCAGTATCTTTAGTGGTTGTAACACAGGGCTAATTAAAAGAAAAACCCACAAAGAATGGAAAACAGCAGGCTCACAACCTTGCTGTAAAACAATAAAACAAACAAAACCCCCCTGCACTGGCTAATGCCTATTTCTTAATAGTTCAGCTGCCTCATATTTATTCTCATATTTCAAGGATATTCCAGGTTTCTCTGACTTGGTTATCCTCATAATAATCCTTTGAATTTCCTTTTACTAAGACCAGGATAATGCCCGGCAGGATGCTGTGAGCTTTCCGGAAAAGAGCACTATGAAACTTTAATTTATTGCCTTAAAATCATTTGCTTAAATGTGGTAGCACGCATTTCCATATTTAATATTCTAACATTGCTTTCTTGTGGAAAAAAATCAAAACCCTAACATTTAAATCAAAAATACCGTCACCTTTCTGAAACAGATTTCTATTTGTACTTACATATATATCATTTCTCAATAACTGAACAGTCATTTAGCATTTTTATTAATGCACTGCTTTTAAGTTAGTCAATTAGTCTGAAAGCCATTTTATTTTACAATTATTTACTTTCATTTTTATTGCCTTGTTCTTATCATGGAGAAATTCCTATGTAAGTATGAAGTGCTGTAATAAGTATGTGAAGCTGAAGAAATCCTCTATATTTTTATATCCTATTTTTAAGGGACAAAGCCACCTGCCAAGGAGATGAACTTTTATCAAAATGGTTACATTTTTATCATATACTATAGAAAAAACTTGTGCATAATTTGGTTGAAAAAATTATGCTTTAGCACATTCTCTTTCCAGTAAATTCTAGCTTAGCAGTCCTAGGAATAGTTGCAGATGCTTTGCATCATCCTAATTCACTGAAAACCAGGAGGAAACAGGTTTCTTACAGCCTGATGAACTTGGCTTAAAGATTGTCTTTCACATGAAAGCTAAGAGACTCTGTATCTGCCAGCCACAGCAACGGGACTGCTGGAGTTCCTTCATCCAATTATCTCATGAATATTTATCTAGTCCCTTTTAACATTTTTCTTTCTAGACACTCTTTCTAAAGAAATTCCTTTCCAAGTTTTCGTTAGTTCAGAAGAAGCACTCTGGACAAAGGAAAGCACAAATCCTTTTGGCAAAGATGTGACTGCAGAGCAGACAAGCAGCTGAAGGAAGGGCCTTTGTAATGTTGGTCAAATTACCTTTGTCAAAGAGATTTTCCTCTGCTCTCTGTTACAGCATTCCCACAAGAGGAGGCATGTTGAAGGAGAAGGACATGCTTTCAAACTGGCACAGGGAAGCTCAGATGCTTGCTTGCATCAATGTCGCACCTGTTGGTTTAGTTTTCTGCTAGCAAAACATAATTTTTTTTCTACTCCAAGGCCTTCCAAACAGCATCTCCTCACTGCAGATTTCAAAACACAATCTGGAATCTCCATATAAAAATGAAGCATACAATATTAATCAAAGTGCATTTACTACAGTGAAGTGAAAATTTGTTCTGCACTTTTAAGACAACAACCAAAACCAAGACAAGCAGAAAGTTCTTTGGATTGCTTTTGGCAACTTAAATACTTTAGAGCATCTTGATTATTTTTTAGTAGACAATTTGTTAAAGATGGAATATGCTTCATAAAAGGCAGAAGAAAAAGAAAGGAACAGCCCAATCAAAGCTAAGGAGCACATTTATTTCAAGCCGAAATCTTTTGTCTCACACCTGTGCTTTTATAAATAGTGTCAGCAAAACAAACTTTGCCAACAATATGAATTTCTTATACATACGTATTATTCAGTCCTGAATTTTTATTTTTATTTGAATATATTTAACCTTACCCACACAAGCATGAAGCAGCAGAGAGAATATAATCATTGTCACCTTCATGGCAGAAAAGTAATTCGAACATCTGCTGACCTTTGGGAAGCATCTGGCTGCAGTTCTCTCATGTGAGGAGTCCAAAGAGGGCTATGGTAATTGTGGAAATCACCTGGAGTATTACATGAAATTACATGTGTAGCATGTTAACCCATAAATAAGAATAAAGGTAAGATATAAAAAGATAGCTATTAATAACACCTCTTTCGCTCTGCAGATATCCAACACACCCTAATTAACTTTCATGATTTATTGACCTATTTTTAGAGATGTAGTAATCGAGTGAATAAGCAAGGACTGTGCTCAAGGACATCTGGGACCTTGTAGTAGACCAGAGTGAAATATTCATCCCCTTACTCCCCGCTTCATTCTTTAAGCAGATTATCTTCTGAATATGCAGCATTAAGAAAAGTCTTCCACTTTTCTTCCACTTCAAACACAAGACTTCTGATATGTGAGAAATATGAGGTAAAATATGGCTAAGCTCTTCTTACATTTCAGAGTCAAGGAATTGCTCCAAGTGAGTGTTGTCTCCTTCACAGGAGCACTTCCAGCACAGATATTTCTCCCTCTGTAATCTGATTTGCAGGACTGAGGTATGAAGGACATGTGCTGCAAGATGAACAGTGGGGAAAAAAATATATTGCACATTATATATTACATTGTAATTCTCATTGTATGACTATACATTTATGACTACAGAACATATGTAAATTAGATGCATTCATATGTAGATATATCTTTCTCATCAACAAGCATATCAGCGAGAAGGTCTCTTCAAATTTCAAACAAAGCAGCAGAGTCTGGCATAAATTATTCTGCAAAACCACTGTAAATTAATTCAAGCTAGAAGGGTCATCCCATGTGCATCAAAAATATGGCATTTTACTCTATTGCATCACATGATAATTCAGGGTTGTAGGGCAATGATTAAGTGACAAAAGATTTCAATTAATTAATTGTGAGTTTTTAAAAGGTTCACGAGGGAAAGGGCAGGAGAGATTAATTGATTTATTGTACAACAGTGCTGCTGCTGCTGCTAATTAAATCTTTCATTAAGATCTTAGGGAAATGGGAGATATCCGTCTCTTTTTCCTTTTATCTCTTGTATTCATTGATAAAAGTAGTAGTATAAATTTGTGTTTATGTTCCCCTGTTCCTAAAAGTTACAAGAGCCTAGTAGACCCATTCTGCTTTCCTTTCACCTATAGACACTATGGAACTATGTGTGTGTGTGTGTGTGTGTGTGTGTGTGTGTGTGTGTGTGTGTATGTATATACATATATACACACATGCATAAATACCCTTTTCCTGTGAAAGGAAAACATATTTCTAGTTACACAGACATTTTTATCAACTCCAGTGAGGGCTCTGTGGTTTCTGGCAGATGGGTTCTCTTTAATCCTGATTTGTGCTGTCACTGAAGTCCCTCTCTACCTCCTGATCTTAGCTGTCCTCTTTTCTCCTCTTTTTCAACTTGCTAACTGACAACACTGAACATGCAAATCCATCCAAATCAAATTGCTGAGGTGGCAGACACTGCTAAAAAGTATAGCCCTGATGTGGAAAGAAGAGCCAAGAAAGCTCTAGAAGTCTGCATTCCATGTTCTGACCATCAAAGTTTTTGGAGACCATTTGCCTGTGTCAGCTCAGTTTTCCCCACAAGTCCACCATAAATTTTGTTCTCTGAATTCTCAAGGCTGTGACATTGCCCCTGAAAATATTCTCGCAATATGGTCTTCCAGTGCTTTTCAGTGTAAGTCTAATTATCCCCTATTTAATTTTCACTACTAGGTAACTTACTGGTTTATAAAGCCAGAAAATGCCCATAGCAGGAGGGTTCGAACCAGATCATCTTTTAGATCCCTTCCAATCAAAACTGTTCTATGATTCTATGGAATGCAAGAAAAGTAAACTGTAATAAAAATTTGGAAATACAATGAAAAAAGTATATTTTAAGTGGTAAAAACCTGATATATCCTAGAAAACCACGAAAAATTGAGATTCTTTTCTGTACTTGTGGGCATTAACATAACAACCAGAGGACAAAAAAAAAATAGAAATAATAGAAAGCTGTCAAAATAATGGCTTAGGTCAGAGCAAGTACAGGAAAAATGCTTTAAATTGCTAGAAATAACAGTAAAATGCCAATTTCAAAATGAAATGTACTAAGTTATCAGCTTGTAAGCATGATCTTTGACTTACTAAGTAGCATCCCAAGAAAGGCTCAAGCATCTTTATTTCCATAACAAAATAAAATTCTACTCTTCACTTTAAAATAATCATCTTCAGCTGGAAGGATGATTTTCTGAACAGGTAAGATTTCTCAAATAAGTGCAAAGATTCTTTTAAACAATTGGTACTTACATATAAAAAGACTAAATGAATACAAGAAATAAAGTAGAAACCAACAGGAATACTTAGAAATACATGCCTAAAATGTGAAATTGCCAAACTAAATTACATAGAAATTAAATACCTGTTGGGCTTATGTAGTACATGGGAAACTAAAGAATGGGAGGAGTTATTGTTAAAACAAGCTTCAGAGACAAAGAAAATAATCATTTGTTAAGCTCTCCTTTGACTTGTGTTTAAAGTAAGAGCATAAATAAGGATCTGTTTTCAACAGGATCGTTATTGTTTGCAGTAGTTTCATTTCCCCAGATATATATATCTTGTACACATAAACCTTGAAGTTTTCCATGTTTTCTCCCAAGTTTGCCTGAGAGAGACAGCTAATCTTTGCTGACTTGAAATATGAGTCTGCCAATTTCCTTGGATCAGCTGCAGAAGGAAAGCAGTAGTCTCAATAAAAAAAGAAAATTTTATTTTTTTGTTGAAAAAACATTTTATTGAAGTTACTGAACATTTTGCTAACTATGAGGATCCAAACAATTGAGTCAATATAAAATAAAACCCTTTATTTAGCTAAGATTTAAAAAATACTTACTAAATTGGCAAGTTTTGTACACCTTAGTAATTTTGGGATTTCTCCCATTAAAATGAAAATACATACTAGAAATAGATAATCCATTAAGAACAAGAGCTTGTGTTTATAATTTCACTGTGATTCTTTACAAGAATATTAAGAGACAAGAAGATCTGACATTGACAGGTGATATAGCAATACATAACTATCTAGTAATCTTAGATCCAATACCAAGATTATTAGGCATCGGTGTTACCACAGCATTTCTTACATCCACAATACCAACCTAAGCTTAAACACACCTACACAGCTCTGCTAATTCTATACTAAGCCTTTCTCCTGTACCTGAACTGGGAAAATCAGCTCTGACGACAAACCCAGAGGATGACCAAGTACCTTTCATTTTTACCTCTTGAATTGCTAGGATAGACTAGATGATCTTTAAAGTCCGTTCCAACCCCTTAACATTCCTTGATTCTATTTATAAGCATGAAGGGCTTTTTCTTCGTTTATTTGTTTTAATCCTTCCCCACTCCTATGTTTATCAAGGGCTCTTCTCTTAGAAAACCAACTATATATTAGTGAAAGGTTACTCTTGATGTGGAGTAAATTCGAGATTTATATCAAGGGCACAGTGGCTACAGGATACCCTATTTTTGTATCACAGTTTTATGTGAAAAGACAATGCAGGAAAAAACCCCAAACATCTAAATACAGAGAAATCTATCTCATCAACGTGTTGTATAAATTGATAGTGAAACAATGAAGGGTACAGCCGAAAATGTAGACATTGCTTTAGGGCTTTTAGATTCTGAGTTAGAGAACATTTACGTGAGTCCTTAAGTGCATATTTTCAGCAAAGGCATCTTTGGATTTCCAGCCCTCCCGCATCTCTGTGCTAATCTTAGTCTCCTAATCCCTCAGGACTCTTAAGTCATCTTTTTTGCCTCTGTGCCTTTAGCAGTTTTCTCTTTCCTACAAGGGAAAACCACTGTCCTAAGTTGTTGGTCATTTGGATGTCTCATAAAATTAATCAGTAATCTGAAATAGGTGATATGACTGTTGGTGGGCATGACACACAAACAACACAGTAAATTTACTGAAAATGAAATCACCTACTCTCTAGGTGCTTGGTATCACTTAAACATTTTCTCCAGAAGCCTAAAGTAGTATAGACAGTCGTGGAATCCTCAGGGTTATATATTATCCAAGTTTGTTGGGAGCAAAGAGCAAACCCCTAAAGAATTACTTGATCCCTTCTGTTCAGAAAGGATATCAATAGGAGTATATTGATTAAATTTAGTTAAATTTCGCTCTGAAAGGCACTTTTTATGATAGGCTAATCCAAATATTCTTACAAAACGTGTAATGCAGTCAGCTTTTCTAAATTCAGAAACCCTTTTTCTTGCATGTATTGAAGATGATGGGCAATCAGCACACAGAGGAAGGGGGAAATAGAAAACAAGCCTTTTAAGTGGCTATGAATTCCAACTTAATCCCTTTGCCAATTTGCTATTGCAAAAAAAAATGCTGCCAACACTTCAAAATGGCTGCAGAAGCACAGAGATCTGCCCAGAGGTTTCCACTAAGCCCTGAGGAACCTCTTCTATGCAGCTGCTAGAAAGGACACAAGAAAATCTCTCTGAAAGGGACAATACGTCCCAAACTAGCAAACATGGTTATTCTGCAAACTTTGAACACTTTTTTTTAATTTATGAAAGCTGCCTAAATTATCTCAGTAAAATTAAGGTAGACACTGTCTTTCTGTCTTTACTTATAAGTCTTTAAATTTAAGCTGGCTCTTTTCTAAGCTGCAAATCTCTACAGTTGCTAATATCATCAATTCTCTGTCCTTTAACATCAGCTTTCTTTTGATGCTTTCAGAGAGTTACTTAATATAAGCATTATATGGTCATGCTGAGCAATTAAAGAAGATTCATAACTTCCATGATTTGTCCTTATTTCCCTGCCCCTGTTCTCTCCTTGTATTCCAGCAGGTTTGAAATAAGCAGTCTCTCCTCAGGAAGCATCATAACATAAAATAAATGGGTGAGCTGAAGCAGTAGTAGCAATTTTCACTTATGAAGAAAGTTTGCAGTAGTTGTAAATGCAACTATTAAGTGATTCCATCCCCAATAAAATTGTCTTTATTTTATTGTGTAAATAAATTGAACTGGTAATATGTTGAGCTTTTATGTTACATAGTTGATGTTATTTAATCGATGTTATTTAATCTTGCTAAAAATACGGAGCAAAATGAATACTCTATACTAAAATTATTGCAATTTATTAGCCACCTTGTTGCTTTGGACACCATGAATTTTGTTTTTTATTATATTTAAGTAAATATACACCTATATAATGTGCCCATTATTTCATTTTGTTATCTATTTTAGAAAAATTAGTTAGTATTGTTCCCCAATTTTTGACACGTAATGAATGATTAAATATAGTTATTTCATTCACACTTAATTTTTTAATTCATCTATATTAATAACTTTGTTTAAAAACTAAATTACTCATTCCCTTGTTGTCTGTCACATTTTCTGTTCCTCCATAGCTTGAGCATCCGGTGGTAGTGTGTCATAAAACTGAAGCAATGCATATGGGAATGTGCACTTTGCTGCTTTATTGTTTTCTAGAGTGAGAACAGCCTTCCTAATCTAAAAATCTGTTTTACCATGCAGCACAAGACACATACAATATTGTAAAATACATCATTTTACAGTAGCCTTATGATCAGTTACCCTTGTGACATTCTTTTTGTTGAGTTAAATGTACATTCTTTAATTGTATGGGTCTTTACATAGAATCATTTATGTTGGAAAGGATGCTTAAGATCCAAAATTCCAACCATTTTTAAATGTAAAATCTTTTCATGAACCAGTTAAAAGCTACCTGGGATATATTTATTCATGGATAGATAGGAAGGTTCTGACAAGTCTTGACCTTCTGAAATTTGACTGTAAACAAGTTGCTAATTGAGCCTTTGTTTTCCTTTTTCTCAGTCTGAGGATTCATTTAAATAGACATATTTTGTACTAGCCTTATTCTCATGTCCAGCTAATCATTATTTCAAAGAAATAATTTTAAACAAACAATATTTTTTTAATACAGTACCAAAATTCTCTTCTACTTGAATCAGGGTACATACAAGAGGGGGGAAAAATAAATTTTACTTTAGAGTTTGGAAAGGAAATATTTAGAGAAATATATTATAAAGAATCCTGCATCTAAAATATATCCTTGGTCTGTAAGTGTCCAGTTATGTCAGTGGACAGCTAAGAATATTTTCAATTTTGTGGATGTTAACCTACACATCCTGAAATGTATTATTTCACTGGCTGCTAACTTAGTAGACAACAGCAGCAGGGATACCTGAGACAGGAGATTGACATTGCATGCCTGGTTTTACCAGGTCACTCGCTGAACACGTTTTCCTTCTTGCAAAATGTTATTATTTTCTAATATCCTAGAAACATGAATTACAGAAACAGTACGTGGAAGAAAAGGATGTCATTTAATACTAACCACAACCAGTCAGTCTGATTCTGTTCTGTAGAATGGCCTTTGTCTCACTTGCAGGACCACAAACCTCTATGTTTTGTAAGAAATAATTTTACAGATATTGAATAAGCTACATCTCTTCTTCCCCATAGAAATAAAGATTTTAAATGATGTTCTATAGAAACCTGAAGATATCTTCAAGAAATAGTAAAATATTAATTTCATTAGTCATTGATGGGATGAGAGCAAGCAAAACGGATTTCTCTTTTCTGAATGGATTTAGAGACAGTGCATTTTGTCAAGTTGTTAATTGTATCTTAGGAGACAGGCAAAGTCATTAAAGCTTTGTGTGTTCTAAATATTACTTTTTATAAAAGGCTATTTTCATATATTACATCCACAGTTAAATTCTGATAGAAGTACAATTTTAAATAGAAAACATTATTTAGAATTTATGTCTGACAAATACTAGTGCTCTTGTGACAGAGCTAGATTCAGAGGAACTACTTTTTTCTTTCTCTCAAGTTTTAAAGCCTTCCTCCTTGAAGATTTTCTTTGACTTGTTAATTAGTTTTGTCAGTCAACTGCCTCAAATCAAATTACCAACTTTTTTTCTAATTTTAATTTTAAAGCTCAGATTTTTCTGACTGAAATGGTGGGGAAAGGACACACTGAAATCTTACAGTTAGCTGTGGGCATATAAATACAATAAAATTAGAGCACAGAAAAGATTTCCAGGGTTTCTTCTAATGTGCGTATCTGAGCAATACTAAAGGATCAAAGCTCTGTCTATCACTCCATATCTTTTTTACTCATTTAAGATTAAATACTCCGTCATTCTCTGAATGCACTAGAGAACCATATTGAAGTTTCTCATTACTGGTATATTATTAAAAGTTTTCTGAAGAACTTGTTGAGATATTTGATAAAACGTAATAAATCTCTTTGGAAAGTTAGGGCAAGTTGATAAAATATATATATATATAATATCAAAATGGATATGAATATATTTAATTGATACTCATTTTAAACAGAAATCAGTAAAATGATTGTTGTATTAAATGTGCTGCCAACAGAAGCAATTTAAGCGATTTTGAGTCAAGAACATTTCCATCTTAAAAAATTTTGTTCCTTATGGATCTGTTTGGAGGAATGTTATCCCTGAGTCAGTGTGAGCTTGCAAGAAACTTTTATCAAATATTCTGTGAATTTTGTATTTCTAACTAAATGAAAAATCTTCAGAAGTCTTCAGAAGTCTCAGAAATCAGTGTTTGAATTCACTGCTCTCTTGCACAGTAACTTATCCTTACCTTGAATCAGCTGTGCTAAATTTCTGGTTTTATAAAACAATACTTTCTTTAAAGAAATATTATTTTGTTTCTTTTAAAGAATCCACTTATATCAGTCATAATAAATGCTGAGATACAAATGTGATGGATACTTACCCTTGAACATTACTTGAAAATGGACAAAGTTTCACCTTTTAAATAAACAGCAGCCTGTGTATTACAAATTGGAGGAAAGGATACCTGCTATTGAATTGCATGTATTTTTTAAAAATGTCTCTAAGCAAAATGATTTCTTTACTCAGTTTACACCCCCTCCAAAAAAAAAAAATTATTTACTCAGATAAAAGTAATTATGCGAGTAAAAACCTGTAGCAGAAACATAAAGAATTTCAAAGTCAAAGAAAAGAAGATTAATGCAGATAAACCACAGATGAATTCTTCTGAAATGCTAAAGAACAGTCATCTTTTTCTCTACTTGAAAACCATACACTTACGCATAAATATCTTTTCTTTACTGTTGGTTGTACATTTGCTAAATAGCAACAAATTTTCTGTCCTTTAAATATCCACCAGGGTAGCAAGAACTGCAAAGACATCAGCATCGCAACATTAGGGACAATTTATAAAAGTTGCTTGTACAATACTGCTTCTTACTTTTCTGGATGTCAAAAATAAGAGCATTTTAATAAGCACTAGAAAACATAACCACACAATTCTATTTTATATATTCACAGAATCTTCTACTTAAATAACTTCATATCAGAGACCTAGACAAGTAAGCTGATTAGAGTCATAAATTTGTCAAGGATCAATGTAAAATTAGGATTATATTTCATATGGGAAGATCTTCAATGGATTTAAACACTCTACAAATATTGACAAAATAAGATACTTGATCCCAACTGCAATAAGAAACAAACAGAGAGCAACCTGATAGCTGAAGAAATAAGGTATTTCCATGTAGAGGAACCTGGAGAAGAATTTCTGTTTCTATGTTTAAGGCCATTTGTACAATTTTTAAAATGGTAATGACATAAAAGAAATTTTCTACAATCTTACAGACACAAAATAAGGTATAAAAGTCATTGATTCATATTATAAATCCCAGATATTTTACATACAAAATCTTCTTTCTTAAGTTCCCAGGAGTCTCCAGAGACTAAAGGCTGTGCAAACATGGAAAAGAATAAGTATGAAAGACTATCAAGTTGCTAATTTCATTTCTTCTTTCTCTTCAGTTAATTAACTCTGCTGGCTATAAGCCCACCAGAGTTTCAACTTCAGCAATAGGATACTTGTTTGTTTGCTGCACAAAGTTTCAATATCAAAACATTCTTAACCAGGAATGCTCCTTGGCAATGTCCTCCATCTTGCAAAGCGTCTCTCAATGCTTGGAGGCCGCAGAGGTCCAGAGAGCACAACTCCCTGATTTAAACTTTAGTCTGGCCTTCCAGCTCTTTCTATTTGTGTTATATTTCATTCCTATTTTTCTAAAGGTGGGTTCTACAAGCATCTTTGCTGTACTCTTTAACTACCCTGTCACTTGTTTCATCCTTTTCTTCCACCACCATTTTCTCTCTTGTGTACTTGAAATCTAAAGAATTTTTCCTTTCTTTACTCGTAGCTTAAGAACATGTGGCATCCTGACAGATATTGGAGAGCCCTGTGCCTGCATTGTCATATCTCTGAACCTAAGTTATCAGCCCTGTTTCATAGCACAGATTATTTGCTCACATTCGACACTGCTGTTGTGATCCTATGGCTTGTGATTATTCTGAACAATGAGCAGATCAAGCTAACTACAAATGACACTCTGTAAAATATAAAGACTTAGTAGATTATTAACTCTCTATATATGACACTGTGACATCAGGACTAGTGTCTTGCATTAACATAATGGCTCATCCCCACCCTAAAAATAAGATATGAAGTAGAAAGAACCATCCCATTTCTATATAATTAATACTTTCTGCCTTCTTATTCGTATGTGATTTCGCAGCAAAAATTTTCAGAAATAATAGGTAGTTCCTGCTTTCAATTTACTGCTAAACCATCATGAACCCTGGGAATTCAAATGAACTAATACAGGAAGGGCTGCCAACCAAAATCCTTGTGGTTTCTTATACTCTAACAGCAATCTTGTCCAGCTATTCCTTAGTCAGCAGGGGCACTCCAAAGCTGTGGTTTCACAATTCAGGTTACTCTTGGAAGTGAGATAAGGGGTTTTGAGTTGTGCTCTCTCTTCCTTGTCTGCTTCTTTTGTCGTGTTGCAGGTAAATCAGCCAACACATGCACAAAGCTTTAGCACTTTTCACTCAATTTTCTGCTTTTGATGGTTCAAAAAACCAGAAAGTTTTCCATCTAAGGATGGCTGTGAGTTTATGTAGTCTCTTCAACTTTCCTATCATAGCTAAAAAAACAGCTCTATCTTCACTAATTGTAGCCTATCAGCTGGCAGATATCCAAGGCAAGTAAGCGTGTCTGCATTGGATTTTGATGCCCTGTAAAAACAAATCTGAAAAAAGATGTCAGAGACAGCTTATTCCAGACAACACAGTGAAAGAAATTGGAGCTGTTTCAGTTGCAAAGTGCTAACAGGTATTTCCTCACAGAGCTTTGTAATTCACATAAAGAAGAAAAAGCAGCAGGCCAAATTTAGAGGAACAGGGACAGAAGGAAGTAATGTACACCTGAGAAAGGGAAGACCCACATTGTCCAAAAGTATCACTAAGTAACAAATCAAGTTAAAAAACATTAATCCTCTGTTCTTTGTAACTACATTCAAAAATGATCATATGAAGTTTTCCCACATATTTGCATGACAGATACCATATCATTCAACACAAGTAAAAAAAAAGCACTTTCAACCAATTTACTTTTTTTTAATTTATCATTTGTTTTCAAATTTTACAGTAAAATGGAATTAGACTTTGCGCATCGAGCTGGCCCTTCCTTACAATTAAGGTCTTATAGATGCATGGTTTTGATGTGTACCTCATTTTTCAGGAATACTAGTAAAATTAAGTTCTCCTGCATCATGTAATTGCAAAATAGCCTGAACCCTGAAAATCATTGTGCCTTTGAGGGATACAATATATCATGTTCTGCAATTATTGGAGGGGTCAGTAATCCCCAGTTCAATTTTTACAACTTTAATTTTCACATCAAAACCAATATCTACATGAATTACAATCACCCCAATATAGTGCAAATTGACTCTTACTTATCAAACAGTTTAGCATAAAGTTTCTTTGATATTTGTAAATGATAAAAAGATGAGTTTAAAATATCTGAATGCCTAATCACAAAGCTTCTAAGAATGTATTTTTGGGTCATTTTGTACCTTGCATAAGCTTATATTCTTGTAAAACAATAAAACATGAATAAATATGATACCTTTCAGACTCAGTGGGTTTATCAGGAAAAGAGTTATCAATAAACTTCATACACTAAAACTAGATGGATAGTAAAATTAGCACTGCAAGCAAGGTGATTTCACTGCTTCTCTCAGCAAATTAAACCAGTACAAAAATAAGCCAGAAATTGGCAATTCAAAACACTGCTGTAGGGAGAGTGAAAAAAATCCTTTTATTTCCTGCTTTCACTCTGGGTTACTTGTATGGTAATGATATATATATATATATTATATATATATATATATATATATATAATTATATAATGATATATATTATTATATTACTATTAAATGATATCACATACAACACAGTATAATGTGATATGGCAGAAGTTGACCCTAAGTAATCCAAAGAAGGAAATAAATCTGACTTTTGCCTTGAGAACAGGACCAAGGCTGGTCATTTTAGGACATTCACAGAGGATCACAGAGGGGTTGAGTTTGGAAGGAATTTTTGGAGGTTATCTGGTCTAACCCCCTTCTGCTCAAATGGGATCACCCCAGAACATGGTTGTCCAGGACCACATCCAGACGGTTTTTTGAATATCTCCAAGGAAAGAGCTTTACACATTATCTCTGTGCCAGAGCTTGTTTGCACTTTTCTGATGTCTGAAAGGAACCTGATGTAGCATCTCAGTTTGTGCCTTTTGCTGTAACTGGGCACCACTAGAAAAGGCCTGGTTCTGTCTGCTTTGCACCCTTCAGGTATTTGTGCACATTGATGAGATTCCTGGAGCATTTTCTCCTCTGGGCTAAGCAGTCCCAGCTCTCTCAGCCTTTCTTTGTATGAGAGATGCTTTTTTGCTGAGCTCTCTCATGTATGTCCTCACCTCTTCTGTATCTGAGTGCTACTGGGATGAACTTTACATTTACACTCTGTATGGGTGGCTTTGGACCACAATCATAGATCAGAAGGGCTATTTCCCTGTGTCACATTCCACATACCCATGTAGTCTTCAGCTTTACAAAACAAAAGTCAGCAACACCTTGCCACAGAGCGCTTCTCTCAATTTTGCAACAAATTTTCATCTGTAGGCTGCCCATATTACTTTGTAAATCAGGGACATTTTATTGTAATAATAACCTCTGAATCATACATTAAAGACTTGGAAGATTTTGTTTAGCATTCACAATACTTCACATACACACATATGAACACAAACATATGTATGTATGTTATAAACATCAGTAAATGCCTATATTTGAAATAGCAGTGCAGGCACTTATTAAAAAGGAAAGTGCAATACTATCTGATGAAAATTATTTTGTAAAGATGAGGACAATTAAAAAAATTACCAGGACAAGCGTAAGTCTACAAAAAGAGTTTGTCTGGCTGGTAATTGGACAAAATTTAACTTGAGTGACCAAAACCAGTACAACCTAATTTGTTGTCCGTGAATTCACTGACCTTGTAGACTCCAAAGTGGTCACATAGTCCAGAACCTACGGTCTCTTCACTCATACAATGAGTCACTGAGCATAGGAAAACAAGACAGTCATCCTGGCTATGCAGGTCAAAATCAACTTTATGACAAAGTATGCCCCTTTCCCTCACAGTGACAAAAGTGCTCTTTCTTGATAAAACATTGTTAAACATTGTTATCTTGATAAAACATTTATTGGGAGCAACTATGAAGCAGAAATTCTGCTGGCACTATCTCAGTCAAGTATGTGAAGATCTTTATACTTTGCTGTGTTATGAAATGCAATGAAGCAGTAAAATACCAAATCACTGATAGGAGAACAAATAAGGAAATTCTTAATCTTATGTTAGGTGCTCCCACAACAGACAATCATGCACACTTTCTCTCCTACCCATCACTTCCATGAGATAGGAATCTGTGAAAATAATGTCCATATAAAATGCTGCTGGCAATAATTTCACACAAAATACTGATTGCTCAAATCTTGTCACTTAGGTGAACAACAAAAAATGTATTAAACTAGAGATCTAAGCTTAAATAAAAGGACATCTGTCAGGAAAATGGAGAGCAATGATCGTAAGTCTCCAATCCCCAGGATACTAGATGAGAGTGTGAGTAAGCACCAGAAGAAAGCTGAAAGGCAACAGTAAAATTAACCTAGACAAACAACACCTCTTATCTGGAAGACTGGACAAGGCAGAGAAGCTAGGAGACTTTTCTAATGTTCCTTTTTTGGGGGGTGTTCCATTCCAAAATATATTTCATCCAGAAAATTACATTTTATTTTCAAATAGCTGCAGATGCCCTGAACTTTAATAAATGCAGATGATATACATTGCCTATAGCTGAACACCATAAAACCACACTGTTATCTTCATTTGCATTACGAGCTACTCACTTGTTCTGTATGTCCACATGATAACTCTGAAAGCTCTGATGTCTTCATTCTTCTATCAAAGGCTGTAAAAATTACCTAATGTGTTTTTCTTTCCGCATAAAAAAGAAAAAATCCATATGCAAATTCATAATTTATTCAAATTCATAAATCCAAGTAGAGATATCTGCTGCTAGTAGTGGAACAAGAGGCACGTGTCCTGCACTGATTTATTTTTTTATTGCCCGGCCTCAAAATTTACATTCCTAATACCTCAGTATTTGGTTTTTTCTGCTATAAAAGTAGCTGCACAATTTACAGTAGAAAGTAAAAAAAAAACAACCAAAACTTTTTCTACAATTGTATTCTTTGCTATTTTGTTAAAATTTCTTGAAAAAAACAACTTGACCCTCCAAACTTGGATGGATTTTTAGTGAAAAAAACCTACCAAAAAAAAAATAAATAAAACTAATGAACAATTGCAAAATAAAAATTGGAATGCTTTTGCTTTTCTGTCAGGCAGCTATTATTTAAATTCTTTTTTTTTTGTAAGCATTCTATTTCATATTTTGCAATCCCTAAAGACCTTTAAAAATATTTATCCTATCATTAGGAAAAGAAACAGAATTAACATTTGCTGAAATCTGACTGCCATGAGTCAGTGTTAAGC
The DNA here is from genome assembly GCA_013397845.1 of Melanocharis versteri. Classification (NCBI taxonomy): domain Eukaryota; kingdom Metazoa; phylum Chordata; class Aves; order Passeriformes; family Melanocharitidae; genus Melanocharis; species Melanocharis versteri. The sequence continues at coordinate 371,169 of VZTG01007433.1, read as the reverse complement.
ACCTACTTAATATGTTTGTAAAACTGTATTTTCCATGTAACACATACTTATATTTTTAATATCTTTCATATATGCGCATACATGCATACCAGGATACACTATAAAATCTCTTCACTTTCTAATATCCAATAAAATTCTAGTTTTCCCTAGACCGATACCAGACTGTTTCATAGCTGGCAACGTCAAAATGCACATAAATGGATTGTGAAAGCCAAAGGCATCTGATTATGTGGAAAAGATCTTTGATGAGGACAAACTATAAATAGAAAAAGAATTTGCCTTTTTTCAACAGCCCATGGATTCAAGATATTTTCAGATTCTCCTTCTCTGATAGCACAGGATGAAATTCACACCAAAAAATGGAGTAGACTCAAATGTGACAGCATCAATATAGGAAAAAGCATGAGTAAATGAAGAAAATGCTCTTAAGTTTTGAAAAAATGCTCTTAATTCACTGAGACAACACAGAAGAATAGTATTAAATTACATTTACATTTATATACCTGATCTATTAAAAATCACTTCTGATAAATAATGAAAGTCTTTAGTGTAGGATAAGAGTCATATATAGGAAAATATATGATGCTAAACAAAATAACACTAAATTGTTATTTTTTTATTATTATCAAGCTGCCATTTAAATTAAACATTAATTTAGATTTCAGAAGTAACTAGAAAAAACCTCTGTTTCTATATTAGCCTGTTACTAATGTGATATGTTGCACTGAGTTACAAGAAATGAAAATTATAAACAAGTGAGATAATTTTGACATTTTTTTATTGTCAAAGCCAACAGGTGCGCTGACCATCTGTCCTAGATCATACTACAAAAATTTTTCCCACATAAACTCTAATTATAAACAGCTACCTTGCCTTTGTATTGGTCTCAGGAGCATTACTACATCACTACCTTTTACTAAATTTGTGGCTTTCATTATCTACGTGACCAAACTGGCTATAAATGAAAATTAAGAACATGCTATGATGTACCTAAAAAAAAAAAAAAAGATTATATATTCACTGGTACTTGACAGAGTTGAATTGCCATTTTTTAATTTTTTTTTAATCTCTATGAAGATTTGAGGTACAGATGAGCTCTGACAGTGGAGATACTCTATGTTATTTAGAAAGGTCTACCTTGAATTTGACCCTTCTCAGCTTCTTCCATCCTCTTCTAGTTTTCAAAAGTAGAGCAAAATTTTTATGTTTCTAATATAACATCATAGTGCAATTTCATAGTACATTGGTTCAGTTAAAATGATGCACCAAAAAAGAAATCAGTAAAGTGATGAAAGAAACACTTTAACATTTCAAGAATGTTCTTATTATTGTTGTTTTGAAGACAGGATTTAGCAAAATCTATTCTTTAACTGTTTTGTATTCTCAGAAGTGGAAGATTTGGTAAATAAGGAAAAACAAACCACACATTTCTTACAGGCCAGGCCAGGAGTCTGCTAGCTGCTATTCCACATTAGACTCTTAAGCAGTACAAAACTTCATTAAAAGATCTTAAAAAGCGTAAGGCTTTAAGGAAATGGTGTAGAATTGAAAGGCTTCTCTGTAGAACCGTGATGATAGTCTTCTCTGCAGAACTAGAGATGTGGAAATGTATGAAAAAAGAGTGTATTTCTAATATGATATAAAAGTACTGGATGAAAGTACTGAGAAAAGGAGATTTAAAGATCAGAAATATTAAAAAGGGAAGGTAAAACAATTCAGACAAAATATGGGCTTTTCTGCACAAAGCAAGAAATTTCATTTTCAGGCTCCACTTGAAGTTACAAACCAATCTTTCACAAGAGCTTTTTCTTTCTTCTTGAGAAAAAAGAAATCCAAGATTTAAACAGTTATGTAGTAATTCAGTGAGTATGAAAATGTGCCAGCAATTTAATCCATTTCACATTCAGAAGCTCCTGAAGTTTGAGAGCACATTTGGCCACATCTATATTTAAATTTGTTAAACTTAGTCATAATTTCTAAACATACTCTTCATTTTTTTTTTCTTGAAAGAAACATTTGCTGTAGAATAATGAATTATGCAAAGCAAGTCTTTAAAGGAATACTTCTTGCATATTTTAAGCCTGTTAAAAAGTTGAATTTGAAAGACATTGACATCCAGAGAGACTAATTTCTTTTTATAATAAGAAAAATCATCACAAAATTGTAGTTTGGAACATGTCAGTTAAGTTACTGGCAGGGAAATTTGTGTTACAACTATTTTTTTAATTTTTGAAAGGCTAGAAACCTTACCCTATTCATACTGTAGAAAGTAAAAATATTTTTAATTCATTTCCTTATCTCAACTTAAAGAAAAAAAAAAAAAGCTTAACATTTACCTGACAAAACTTTTCACATTCATAATGGAAGTTAACTTAGAAAAGTGATTCAGCCATGGAAGGTGGAAGTCTGCAGTCAGACTCAGGATTCAGCACCACTAAATTCAGCAGCAGCAGTTCCTACAGGAAATAATACCAACACCCAAATAAGTTCTTCTGCAACAGTTCAGTTAGAATAGAGTTGGACACAGAAATGAGCAAAGCGATGTCAACTCATTAAGCATTTTAATCACAATGCAAAAATTCCTGCCATGCATAGAACTGTATTTTGCCTCCTTTGCCATAACAAATCCTCTCCTGGATCAGGACATAAACACTGACCCAGAAGCTAGCTCTACCATGGTGACCTAGTCCTTCTCCTAAATGTTCTTACAAGACTACAAGTAGCATCAAATCTTAAAATGCCTAAAACTCACATTCTAACTCTGGCTATAAAAGAATCCTTTTTTTCAAGTTTGGACCCTGTTACTAATTCTCTGAATGAAGAATGAACCTTAATTAGCTTAATTTAGCTTCCTTGAAACACAGTCCCAAATAAAAACTCAACCTTAGTCCAGGGTTCATATTTTGCAGGACCTGACTGAAATTGTAGGATATGGTAGTACTTCAGGAATCCTTTTTGCATACATGTCCAAGATTTTCTCTGACCCACATAATTAGTTAACTCCATGCACCCCCTGAGTATTGCTCACCCATGCTGATTGATTCTTCTTGACTTACTGTATGTATGTGTTTGGTTGTGCAGAGTTTTTTTCACCCCTTTCTTTTTAGCATCAAACCTTGACTTTCTTCTTGCAAGCTTAAATTCATTTACCATCCTACAAGCATTAGAACATCTCTTAGACTTAGTTGCCCCCTGTACAGACACCCAAACTTGAAGGTAACAAGAGAATAGCAATCATTTCCAGAAGCAGAGCTAGGATTTTTTTGATTCATTTTACTTCGTTGGCTGACCATGTAGTCTTGCCTTCAGCAGAACCTCAGCAAAAGCAATCCAGTAAAAAATAAAAAGTGGCGACAGAGACTTAGCTGAAGCCCAGAGACATCCCTGATAAGCTCAGCCAAAACCTCCTTGATGGAGAGTAGTTGGCCGGACAAAGAAATTTTGATAACAATCTGACATCTCAGAAAACAGGACTTAAGCAACCATTTATGTTCTCCATCCACTCACATCTCTACACCAAAAAGCTACTAAAAAAATAACTCAGTACCTACCCATAAGAAGCCTCTCTGGACAAGATCACCCAGACAGAGAGGACCCTGGCTGGATATGTCTGGCTGTCCTCAGCATCCAAGATGTGGATAATCTATACGTGATACTTTCCTGTCATTGATCAGACCAGCTCCAGGGAGCAGCTTAGTGCTCAAGGGCCAATAAAGCCAGAAACTCTTGTAAGCAAAAAAGAACATGTAACAGTAGGAAAGGAAAGCAGTTCTCTGGAACTTTTTTTGATTCTTTTCTAACCTTATTTTTTATGACTCAGTCTGCCTCAATATTCCAAATACTTAGCAGTTAAGAAAAGAATGAGCTATTAATTTTTTATATGGGTTTGGGTTTTTTTCCATTTTTTAATAGCGGTAACAAAAAAGGCTCCACCAGGCAGTTCTACTTTTGTTCTTTTCTTCCAATCTATAAGGCTGTGTTAGCTAGAAGAGTGTTTTTACAGACACAATTTTAGCACACAGAAAAGTGACACTTGTCTCCCAAAAGGACTGTAAGTCAAGTTTTTACCCACTCTTTTCATATATTATCTTTGAGAGGCACTTTCACCCCATCAGCTTTGCTGGGTTTATACATGTTGAGATCCTTCAGACTAGAAATTAATTTAAATTTTTATACGATAAAGTAAATTAGCATAGATTTGCACATTAGATGTGCATTTTCAGTTTTAAAAAATTTTTGGTCTACAGTCATAAGGAATTTTGAAAAATGATTGAAGTTTATTTTTGTAATTTCATGGATAAAATTATCATGAACTTTTTTCTCTTAAGCACCTTTAGATATCAATATGCAAAGAAATATATGGTTCTGACATATCTCATGATTTTGAGCATTTAACATGTAATAAAATTTAGAGATTAAAAGCTAACAAGAAACATCCTCTTTCTGCATTAAATCTTTCTGATAGCCCTGTATGCCACTGTGTAGGTTGTTACTCCTCCAGATTTCAAAGCTGGTAAACTCAAAGACAAAGAACGTGGTATATCTGTCCCAAAAGAAATGTATTGATTCAATAGTTAACGGAAGAACTGGTTGTGTAATTGTTGTGGAATTCTAGTGTTACCAACCAGTCCCGCAATCCATTAAATAAGAATTCAAGTAACTTAAAGAATGTGGCATCTTTCCAGACTTGCATAGTGTGCTCTGTTACATGCATGGAGTCACCCTTAACAGGGATCCCAGGAGCATAAGGAGGAAAAATGTACTGTGAAATTCAGCATCTCAAAAGCAGATTGTTGGGTAAGAGTTTCTTTAATTCAAAGTCCTGCTACAGTTCTTTAAGTAAGGATACCCACCTGCCTGATGGGTAACACATATTTGTGAGCAGTAACTCAAAATTCAGTTTTACTTCTGAATCAACTGAAGTTTGTACACCAGAAACAAAATTCCTGATAAACCTACACAAAATTGGATAAACAAATAAAATACTGTTCTAATAATTTACAAGCTTTTCCTACGAAGGAGAGAAAAAAAATCACTCCATCCTTTTTCATTTAAAACTATTTTTAAAAATATTTCTCAGTTATGCTTTCTTAATATAGACCTGTGAAGAATGGAGCTTTCTCCTTAGCATCACTTGCTTTTGTCATATTACCATTTATAATTTTTCCACCCTAGAGAAACTATTTTCAGAAAGAAACACTTAAGGAGATAAGTTTTCTTTAGAGAGGTAGACCCTGCAGGTCAAATCTTAGTCATATTATAGCATAGAAACTTCGTTCTTAAAAGGTCACTTACTTGGAAGGGAAAAGGACTATAATTTACTAATGGGAAATAAGCCAAAATGAAAAAAACTAAAATATTTAGAGTGTCCTGCTGATTCTGCTGATAATTTTTCCAAGTGTACCAGTCATTTGGTGATGCTGAGGAGAAGTTTTCACTAGGAATAGTAGTGAAAAATAGTCTACTGCATATTCACATAGGTATCACAGTAATCCGACACTTAAGGTCAGGGTAGGGAAAAAAAGAAAACACAGAGATGTAATAATAAACCATTCATAAGGTTTTCCTAAGCAGCCCAGATTTATGAGACTGACATTCACCTTACTCTTCCACCTCGGCCTGCCTGCATTGCTACCAAAGTGGCTGTCATTTGTGACATTCAGCTGTCATTAGCAACCAGTCATACATAGTGTTTTCTCTTATCATAACCTATAATTATTAGCTGTATGAAGCAGTTAAAAACCATGATCTAGAATTCAATCAAATTGGAGCAGTTGTTCAGATCTGCTGTGGAATAAGGTCACTTCATTTCCTCTGCACAAATATATTTGACTATCTGTACAATGTCCTGAAATAATGGGATCTTGATTTTGCAAACAAATATGCTGACTTTTATTTTATTAATTTGCTGACCTTATTATAGCTAATCACAAACATACAGGTGGGCATTCAAGTATCTGAAGGTCTGAGAGTAACTGGCTCAGAAAAAAAGGGATTTTTATTATAGACAATTAAATTATTAATTCAACAATAATTTAATTAATTAATTATTAATAGGAAATAAAATTTTTAATTGTATTATATGCAATGTAAAGAAGTTATGATTTCTTAATAACATTTAGAAAGCACATAAGAGATGAAAAACAGACAATACTAGTGACTTTTGGAAAATAAACACAAGTATATTTAGTATTAGTTCTATTTTGACAGTCTCAGTAGCAGATTACCTACAGTGGCCCTACAAGTACTTCAGTTAATGAAAAGAGAATAATGATTTTAAATTTAAATGTTTAAAATGAAGACCACTAAACTATGTTGAAAACTGTAAATCTCTATAATAGTGCATAATCAAGGATAACCTAAATTTCAGTCGTTCCCTGTTGATATCCTTTGTATCAAAGACAACTGCATACTTTAATCAAATATTTTAAAATTATGGTATATACATCCATAAATGGAAGTAAATTTAAGTAACCAATTGTCCATCTCATCAGAGCAAAAGTACAATATTTGGATTAAATGACACGTAAATATTAGTTGTAGACAGATATTTTGAAGATCTTTTATTCAAGTCCTTGTTCCACTATGACCAGTGTAATCACAGCTAATTCAAATAGATTATCTGTGCTTCACATCCCCTTTGCAAGCCAGGTTACCCCATGATACTTGCCATCACAATGAAATGAAATGACAGAAAAATAATAGTGTTAAAATTCAGAATAAAATCACTTTAAATTAAACTGGCCTGTTTTCAGATACTAGAAATAGATTTTAGCCAAGCATGAAAAGTTAATAAAGTGTATAACATACAAGTCTTAGAAGAACTAACCTCTAAAAGCATAGGACTTTTTGTCAGGCTGGTTTACAGGGCAATACCATTTTATGGCAATTAAATACCTATCAATCATCTTCCATCTACTATTTAGTTCTGATATGAGACCAACATACTTGATATATAAGAAACAGTTGAAAGAACAAATTTTAGGCATATTCAAAAGAGTAAGAACATTGTCACCTCAGAAGAACAGACATCTTTAAGGTTCCTTCCAATCCAAACTATTTTATGATTCTGTGAAAGCACAAAAATCTCAGGAGAGACCAGTTATCACCAATGTGCTCTCACTCCCTCCCAGACAACCACAGAGAAAAACTGTGTACTCTTTTAGAAGAAGAGAAAACCAACAAACAACCACACAAGAGTCACTACTATAACGCAAGAAGGAGTTTTATTAATAGCCCATATAGAAAATGGCTCTGCATTTTTTTCCCTCCACTAATTCTGTTTCTACTACATCAGCTGACAAGATCATCCTGTTTCTGTGAAGTGATTTGGTGCTCAAAACTAATAAATACTATGCTGTACTTTTATGCTTTAGTATGATAAATGAAAGTGAATAACATGAAATGCATTACCCTCTGAAGTGGAAAAACATCAGCTTCTTAGATGTAGCCAAATATACCAGTGTTCATCTACTTCAAATTAATCTGACCTACATAAATTCAGATCAGCACAGCTGGAAAGCCGCCAGAAAATTTTCATTCTTGCAAACATAAAGGATATTTTTTTTCATATTTTGCTATAAAGTCCCCTTTCTTCTTTTTCTGGCTGAGACAAACAGTGTCTTTATAAAGCTCTTTCTTTAAAATTTGGGCACAGTAGGAAAGCTAGAGAGAAGGAAGTCTTGGATGTCTCTATCTGATGTCACTTATGTCTTGCACTTCCAGAAGTAAAAGTTCCTAGAATGCAGAGTTGAAAATTTCTAGCCTTAATAAGAGCTCAAGCCAGGTTCTACTGTGTAAATATGGAAAGACTACAATTAATGTTAGGCCTCATTTCATAGAAATGTAATGCATAGGGAAAAGACTAAATAAGTACTTACAGAGTTTGACTCCCGTGTGAACTATTCACTTAACAGTTGGACTCACAGACCCTTGTGGGTCCAACTCAGAATATTCTCTGATTTAAATAAAATTATATGTGTAGATGTGGCAACAAAATGCAACTTGAAACTTTAAACATTGTTCAAAATTTAATGTAAATGAGAAATGTTTTGCAATCAAGCAAAATAGCAGAGGTGTGGAGACACTAAATTGAGCACAGTAAAATTATTTTTATTAGATATTTTTACTTATTCACTATTTTTCCTACAAAAAATGTGAGGTTAATGACCTGGGGATTTTTACCCCCAAGGCCATGCTGCAAGGAAGCACATTTAGGGAGAGTATATGCAAGTATGTGAGTTTCTGAAAGGCTTTGATATTTCTGATCTATCCTGTCTTGTGACACGTCTACTTTCCCTAGAAAGAAGGAGATTCAGGGAAGAGCTCCTATCTTTTCAGTAATTGGCTTCACAAGTACAGGTTAAGATAGGTTATTGGTGGTAAGATAGGCAGCTAAAATTAAATGTCAAATTATAATATAGGATAGGAACAATGGATAGGAACAAGGATAGGAATATGTTTAAATTTGTATACTATATATTGTAATTAAAAGACTATTCAAAGTTGATGCTCCGGTGCTAATAAGAGATAGTACTTAACTCAGCATAATTTTTTTTTTTTCATGTCAAAAATGTAACTTTACAAATTAAACTAAAGATCTGCTACTGAGTAAAACATTGCATACAACAGTAAATACAGGCAGAAAGACTTATTAAGCAAAAGGTATCACTGAAAGTGTCAGGAACCAAAGGAAATACAAGAAAAAAGGCAGAACATGTCAGGCTATTCACCTTCCTCAAGTTGTTTGCTAAATATATCGTATTTACCAGGGCAGAGTTATAAATACCAGTAAATTAGTCTCATGATCAATTAATAAGCTGTTTGCTGCATTAAAGCATAAAAAACTTCCCTTAAAGCTTTTGAGGACTGAATAGATACTGGGAGAAAAATCTTTTGAAAGAATGCAAGAGGAGACCCTCTGGAAGATGCTATTTGCATTTCTGTTTTTATTATTATTTTGAGACTGAAGAGACTCCTGTTTCGGCCAAATCATGACTTGCTACAGATGGAAAAAGAATGCAATGCACTGCAAAAAGTATTTCTGAACGCTGCAAAATAAACATTTCATGATTGACAAGAATCCCAGAAGGAAACACTTTCATGTCAATTATTTTTGTCTGATTTTAAGCACTTGCATGGTAAAAATTTTAACAAACATCTTTTGAAGCTATATTGCAAGACAAATTCTAAATTACTATTTCATTTCCTGTTCTGTTTCTTATAGTTTGCGTTGTTTGCATTTTTTATATTGTAAGTTAAATTGAAGGCTATTTGCAGACGTAATCAGGCCTGTTTTCACCAGTAGCAGTCATGGGCTTGTCATTAGCAATGAAGCCTCTGCTAAAGATTAGTTTCTACAAAAACCACTACCAATATTACTGACATTAGTGACTTCTTTTATTTTAAGCATGTGACTTTTATTCTCATTGCTTATTTTCTCTATAAAACTTTTTTTATTTTGCACACTTTAGGGATGTGCCAAAACCCAGTAATAAGATCCTGCATCACCTATGAAGATGTTAAGATTCTCAGAGGTCTGACCTACTGTGAAAATAAAGAATATATATGGTAAATGATTCATCAGGAAAACATTTTGCACTTGGAAGTGACATCAACAATAGGAAGCATTACACCAGCAGTAGTTTGAGGAAAGCAACTCAAAGATAGAACACAGTCAAAACACATTCTGTGGTGCAATAAGCAAGGCGTCAAGAACCACAAAAAGAATTTAAGACACAAAATTACAGTACAATATATAAAGAGACTAAGTACTGAGAGATTATATTACTGGCCTAATAGATGTTACTGAAAATCGGACAGATTTTTAGAAATAATAGACAAAATTTTTTAAAATTCCATAAACCATCTGCAAATTAAGCTAGACTATATTGACTGGGTAATAACTAGAGACAACATAGTGACAAATGCACCAAGAGTGCAAGCTATTACAAAAAAAAAGTCTGCAGTAGAAACTATAAAACAACTGGAAAAATTCCTGGGAGTTTTTGATACTTAGCCAAATTCTTTCCAAGCCTTTTTCAAACTACAAAACAGTCCTGTTTCAACCTCTGAAAAAAGGAATTTCAGAACTTCAAAACAACATTGTTTTTCTCTGCCAAAAGTTCTTTCCTAGGTTATTTAGGACCTTCCATATAAAATTAAGGACTTTTTGATGCCTGAAAGAGATATGTGGTAGCTGTCTGCTTTCAAGATTTGTAGGAGGGCAATAAGACAACAGCAAATGAGGAAAAGAGAAGAAAATATATTCCTTGGAATTTTATGGCAATTGTGTGTGGTTCGTGTTCAATATTGCAGTTTAAGAGAACAAAGCACTAGAAAAATCAATCAGAAAACTTTTCTATTAAAACACATGTGGGCATATCAGCGGAGGAACCTTAAAGCCTTAAAACACTTGACAAATAAATTTAAAATTCTATCATGAAACCACAAAAGAAAAAGCTTTTATTTCAATGGAAATTTGGTTCCATTCCTTAGCAGCACATTTTCCATACAAAAACTAAGTACATATCCTACCAAGGTGTCACTTGTTCTCAAAAAATCTGAAGTGAAAAAAAATCAGAGAAGGCTTACTAGAAAGAAAATATGTTCACAGAAGTGTGGATCACAGGAGTTACTATTTGAAATGCAGAAGACTGATCAAACTTATGTTCTTTTCCCCCATTTCCCAAAGGGAGTTGCAGAATAAATTTTACCTACCTAGGTAATACATTCAGAATTTATGACAGAACTCAACATGCAAAAAGCCACCAACTAAATGTAAAAGTACACTTCCAATGAAAATGTAAGAAAAACACTACATTAAGGCCATTCTCAATTGATTTTCCAAACAGAAGGCGTGGAATTCTAATAATTTATAGAAAAAACTAAAGAATTTGATAAAATTTTTCAAGTGGCTATTCTACACTTACATATAACTGAGTACATGTATGGCTTGCACAGCTGTTGATGAGCAGAAGATGAAAAATAGCTGCCCCTCAGGGAAAGACAATGGAAGTTCTGCCCGATGTCTTGCCACAAGACTGCTACTTCTTTTTATCCCTAAGGGATCTAAGAGTTTTGTTCAGGCATCCCTTCTCAATCTGGAATAAACACTAAGGAATAAAGGTAAAGAATATAAAGTTCACTTTATGCAGACAGTGTAAAAGAGGAGAAAAATATTTCCCAGAGTTTCTAGGATGATTCTACTGCAGGAGCAGGTCCATGGTCAAGGAGTAGAAATAGTATACTTGGCTAAGAACAGTAAGATTCCTGATGAAAGCAAATCAGATCAAATCAAATCAAATCAAATCAAATCAAATCAGCAATTTAACTGTTCATCACATCAGGATTGCATCAGATGTGATCTCTGAAGAACAGCTAAAGGTAAAACAAAACAAAAAGACATAGCAAATACAGGGACATAAGTGTACCTGGAACCTTTCTTACAGCCTGTATTGCTGACCATTTTACCAGACTTAAATAAAGCCAACACATTTTCTTATCAAATCTCAGCAACACATTTTGTCAAGATAAAAGCTAGGTTAGGCTTTTCTTTATCCACAACTTCATTGAATTCGCACAGTTCAGATAAGTCCTCATTAATATATTTCTTTGTAACTTAGGCAATTTTTCATTCCCACTTTCTTTCATTTTGTGAAGATAAATTCATACCGCAGTTGCATTATTTGATATCAGATAAACAGTACCTATCTTTAATAACTTTATTCTTTATCATGCATGGTACCAGTTTTGGCACTATCCTAATTTCTTTATATGCAGATTAAAATAGTATTCTCAGCATGGAAACACACATTAACAGAATCTGTCAGATGCTATTACATCTCTGTGAGAGGCTTACAAAAGTTTCTTTTCTTCTCACAATACAAAATGCTTGACCACATTTTCTTTCAACAAAGTAAATACAGTCAATAAATCTCAGTCCAAGAAAAGTTACAGTTTCGCTTGCCGAGTGTTCCACATGGTTTTGCTTCTTTGATAAACAAAACAAAATAGTCCTTTCTTAAAATATTTCCTAAAAACCCTAACTCAAACTATACCTCATCTAGTCCCTTCTAGTAGCATGTAATGTGTACACATATAAACACACATCTGTCCATAGGTTTACAGACACACTTCAGAAGTCTCTTGGATAAATGAGATATAGAATTAATATTATGAGAATCATAACTGATTGAATAAATATATAGACATAAATCTACCATTTAATAAACTCTCCATATTTTAATGGCATACTTATTTTACCTCTGAATTATTGTACTGGAATTTGATTTACTTGATATAATTATGAAAAAACAAAAAAGACTTTTTTATACTTCTATTTATATGTAAGGCAATTAAATATTCAAGCAAATAAGTGACTTTAAGAATCTGAATATCTATTTTTTGTGATTAAGGTTGCCATTAAGACCTGGGAAAGTCAGATCTTCAGAGGAAGATAGCTTCAGGAGATGTAATTGTTTACTGAAGTATATTGTTCAAGGTATGGCTACATCTGAACAGACTAGACAATAACAGAACACATCTGCTGAAAAGCTTAGAAGGCTTTTTCCTTAAAGTCTTCCAAAGCAAAGGTTACAAGCCCAGCAGATTTCACCCTGAATAAACAGATATAAATGCCATAGATTTGACAAAAAGGATGTTAACATTTACACAAAGTAGGATAGTAGACTTCTTAATTTTTATTCACTTCCTCAACTCAGCAAAAGGACAACTCAGTTTACCTTGCTCTATCAGAAATATAGAAATAAAAATTAATTTAGACAAAGTGTGTGCTTCTTGTAGTCCATAGTCATAACCCACATGTTACCTCTGCTGGTCATTAATGTAACTATCTTATCATACTGATTTAATAAATAGTTTAAATACCACCAGTTTTCTTATTTTAATTGCACTCAACTAGCTTACTAGGAATATTATACTGGAAGTACTTATTTTTTATTTATCCCAGACAGTGTAAGCTCTGAACTGGACTGAGCAATTAAACTCTAGTTCTGCATCAAATCCTACATTATTTTTCAAGCATTTTCAGAAATGATTATGTGCATGTACATGCATGTGGCCATACATACACCTATTTAATAGAAGCTGGTTTTATATAATGAGACACCAAAGAATTTTCATAATGCATCACGATGAACACCGAAATGAATTCTTGCCAGCATTAGAAAGCACATTTGCACAGGCAAACAATTATACACTTTTTCGCAGACATATACATAGTGATTTAATTTGAATCATCACCCAACTAGCTTTAGTTTGCATTAAACAAAAAAAAAAAAAAGGAGCATTGATATATAGTCCCTATTGCCTCGTTTCCACTCCTTTAGTTGCCAGATTCAACGAGTACACTTGGAAAAAGTTTAGACAAAAACTGTTGTATTAGGGTAGACACAGCCTCAGGCACTGCTACTCATTATGTTGATCTAAGTCACAGCGTGCCTTAATGATGGGTTGGAAAATCCATCCCGTTTGAAGTGCACAACCTGAGGTTATATTTAACGGGATTCATTCTAATGTACTCTGCCTTAGGTTGGTATTGGTTTGCTTAGGAGTTGGAGATTTTTCACTGGGGTAAAAATAGCACTGAAAAGGAATGAGAAGAGACTAAAATTACCTGGTCCATAAGAAGGAAAGGCCTGTTACCGCTTTTAAAAATATCAGGTGCTTAGGAGAGCCCGTTTAATGTCTTAGCAAAATAGGATGTGTTGCATATATCAGTATTTTCCAGAGTTCAGCTTTGGACCTGATACAAAATCCAGCCTAGAATGATTAAGTAGGATTCTTTCAAGCAGTTTTCTTATTCTTCTAAAGCTATATTAGTTTTCTACAAATGCAGAAAATACTGCTACACTCATGAGATAGGAAGACAAAACAGTGTTCTCCCTAAAGATATGCTGATTTCAAGTAAATCACTGAATATAACCACCATAATTTTTTTTAAATGCATTGATTTTCTGCTTCTATTCACAATCTTACTGTTTCCACTCATGCCTATTCTCCTGCCTACTCTTTAACAGTCCATCTTTTTTAAATGTCTTTGAGGCCTATAATTTCTCAACTCTTTTTAAAAGGAATGCTTTCTTTTAGGCTCACTATGAATTTTTAGAAATATTTTCATGACCTATGACCACTGTATCCTATAATATGTATTCTGAGAAGAGTTAAACTTGAAGCCTGCTGGCATTAAAATCTACAAACATTGTTAATTTTAGGGAGGGTGGCAAAAAAATACTTGCAAAAATTCTAAAGCAAGTCACCTCAACAAAACCATCTTTTATCGAGAAGTGTATTATAATGAAGTTTGCTGAGACTATCTGAACACCAGTCTCACTCTCTGCCATCTCCCACTCCTCATATGACCTTTCTCCTCTTTTTTTTCACCCATTATTCTCGTATTCCATTTTCCTAAGTCTTTCACAGTATAATTGTGGAGCTTTGGACCTGCGGAAAGTCAATGCCAAATTATTTTTTCTTTTATTTTTCCAAGTATGAAAATAGTGTTTATTCAAATAAAGAGCAAAAGTCATAAAGCAGGGGTTTTAGTAAAATAGAACACATCCAAAGTTGAATATTAATGTCTCTAAATTGGAGAGACATGGATTTGATGGATGGACAACTCGGTGGATAAAAAAGTGGCTGAGATCCCACCTGGAATGTTGCCTACAGTCCTGCTGTCCCCAAAACAAGGACATGGAACTGTTGGAGCTAGTCCAGAGGAGGCCACAAAGTTTATAAGGAGACTGGAGTACCAGTTGATATGAGGACAGGCTGAAAAAGTTGGAGCTGTTCAGCCTGGAGTAGACAAGATGGCATGGAGACCTCATAACACACTTCCAGTCTCTGGGAAGCCGGAGAGAGACTATTGATCAGTAACTGTAGTGATCGGACAAGGAGTAATGGATACAAATTGACAGAGGGGAAAATTTGGTTGGATATAAGAAAAAAATTCTTTATTGTGAAGGTGGTGAGACCCTGGAAAATGTTGCCTGGGGAGGTTGTGGATGACCCATCCCTGGCAGTGTTCAAAGCCAGGATGGATAAGGTCTTGAGCAACACTGTCTAGAGGGAAGTGGCAGGGGGTGGGGACTGATGATCTTTAAGATTCCATCCAACCCTTAATTTTCTACAATCCTATGATTATTTAAATTGCTTAAAGATAAGAATCCACTCTATACCTTTTTTTCTCCAGCGTTACTGTGGGGAATTCTATCAAACAATTTTTAAAATTATGGTTCAGGCTGATTTGCCTTTAAATTTAACATAAATAAAAAAGGAATCAAAAAGTGGGCACAAATTACATGCTTTAGGAGTAAGGTCTTCCATTAATACAGATGTCAAAGATTTCCATCTATGTAAAGAGAGATTACACAAACTCTGTTCAAGAAAATCAGCCTTAGAATCCTTAATAAACTTTCCTTAGCAGAATACAATTCTTACCATAACAGTTTTTCTTCCAACGAACTAGTTTATTTTAATTCTGACATAGAAGGAAACAGACCTCCTGTACTGCCACTGGAGTTCTGATTTGTTGTGCTACATCACTTTCAAAAATAATAAAACAAGGAAATTCAATCTGCATAAACAAAATAATATCAATATTTTTATAATTTTATTTAAACTGATATTAATAAAAAACTATAGTACACGCTCCTTCCCAGAACATCCATCATAGAACAGACTATAAGAACACCTTAAAGTAAAACAAAATAAATAACAAAAAACTCCTCCTAAGTTTTTGTTAGCATGTACATTATCATAAACAGAAATCATCCACAAGAGAAGAATATTGTATAGAGTTGTCACCTCCTCTGAATTAAAACATGGAAGGTGCCATTTTTGCACATTTCCCTTTGCTTTCTTTCATTTGTATTTGTTTTAAAGGTGAATACGACATAAGAATGAAAAACAGCACCAGAGTGGAAAAAGGAAAATTGAAAGTAGACAGGAGAATTTTTTCTAAGCTTGATATAATGAGGAAGAGCAGCATACACAAAGAGACAAAAAAAGTTCTCATTGCTTCCCTACATCGCTGTGATAAAGTACAGTGCATGACTCTGTTCTGCCTTTTACTCTTCCCCTGGGAAGTGAAGACTCACTCTCTTCTGTATTCAAGGCAGAGCAGGAAGCTTTTGGCTGGTTTTGAGACATTTTTAAAAATAGCAGTAAAAAATATTCCATGATTTTCAACAAAATCCATAGAAACATAAACCAACAGATTACAACCAACCCCTTCACTGTAACTTAAGCACTGCATTGCTATTTGCCTTTAATTAAGGCAGTACACAGAATTTTTCCGTTCATTGGAGGGGATCTGAGACCTTTTAAATTAGTTGCCTCTATTGTGTTAATGAACTGTGCCTAAAAGGTGAAATGCCACCCATTGATTCAGCTCCAGTACAGCAGTAGAGGCTACAGTACCCTACTGTTGCAGAACTTTGCAATATGAAAAGTAAATATACATAGTTCTAGTGCTAGCAAACTCTGTACCTTATCTTTGTTTTATCTTGTCATATTGAAATGAATACATAAGTGTTTGCACATTAGAAAACAAATGTAGTCTCATGAAACGAGATTCCCAAAACCAGAGAAAGAGGAAAAGCTGTGTTTGACAGGCTTTTGTAGACAGACTTTGATGTCCCATACAAAGGCACTTGGAGGTCCAGATAAGCACAGTCAAAAGAATTACAGAGTCTAAAAATGGGTAAATTCTTAATTTGTTGAGAGGCTAAAATGTAAGTAAGGTTTTATTTTGTGGTTTGGTTTGTGGCAGGTTTTTTTCCCATCTGTTAGTTCAGCCAAAAAAAAATTAGTTTGACAGGGTTAGGCCATTTTATGAAAAGCTTTGAGTTTATGGAATCTATGAGGAAGACATACTTGAAGGAGGCTTGTTAATAGTAGACTGCCAGAAACCTGGAACTGAAAGATGTGCCCTGAATGCAACAAAAAGAAGGAGGGGTACAGCATTCCTGTTCCCAGCTACCCCATATAAACATCTTTCAGTTTCCTGACATTTCATTCAAATGAAAAACTGATGGAGCTATATGCATTTAGTTACCTCCAAATTTTTCTGAAATATATCTTCAAGTGTTCCAGTAGAGATGTCTTTTTTATTCTTCCATAGTGTTCTCTATTGAACATCTTTCTTTAGAATAACCCAGGCCCTACACACCAGATTGACAGTATTATTTTACATCTATTCTCCTATTCTGACACTTATTCTGTCATCAATAATGTATCACCATTTCTGAAACAAATCTACATTCATCAAGCCACATGTTGTCAAATTCCATTTCACAGCTTTGTTCTAACATTCTTTTCCTATTTCAACACTACAAACGAAATAGCTTTCATCCTCTTTCCCATTTCCTCCCTTTTCTTCCTTGTTTGCTCAGAGTTGCCAGTACCCTGTTCAGCACGATATCAGTTTTGGTACCTGCAATAACAGTCTTTTTCAATTTTTGATGTCTATGGGACATTTCACAAATTAACTTTATTTCTGAATCCTAGAAAATTTTCAGTGTTCTACCACTAATGATAATGCTTCAAACAGGTTTTTGTTCCTCTGCTCTCAAAAACATAAATATCTGAACTGTGACACTGAAAGACAGTGAACAGACTTTTACTGATGCAATAATTTCAACAAACTGCAGTTGGTGTTTATTCTTCAGAAGTGACTGTTCTGAAACAGCCATACGAAGCAAGGATGCACTCTACATATCCTTGGACATGGTATTTCCACTCTTTTGAAAGAGCTCTGTACAAAGAATAAGAATTATTCCTATAATAAGAATTATATTATAAGAATAAGAATTATTTCTTTGTATAAGAAAGAAAGTGAGGAACATCATAAAAATGATCATTTACGTGCAGAACTTTGTGTGAGTACTCAAACATAACAGAAACACAATCATAGCAAATATCCATATGTTCGTGAAAGACTGCAGGAATACGATATGAAACAGGTAGTATACTACTAATACTTTTCTGTAGCCTTTGTTTCTCATATTCCTTGGGATAAATAACATTAGCCATGTTACTAATAGCACTATCGCAGCCTACAAAACGTAACTGAGGAATTCCTACATAATTTTTGTGGTTTTCTAAAGCAGATCAAACAAGTCTCTATAGCACTGTAGAGACAAAATTTGTCCCATCACAGAGGCTTTTCATGACTCCAAGTGCAATAATGAGCAGGAAAAGACCACATAGGAATTAATTTACCAAGTCACGAAAAGTTTTTCATGAAACAAGAAAATCAATGAAACTTCAGTCTGCAAGTTTCACATAATACCTACACCACCAAGAATGCACTTAAACTGATGCATTCCTTTTAGAAAGGATGCTGATATGTATTACTTTTTTTGAAATTCTGGAAAGAGTATTTAAAACAAAACCTGCCCAGTTTCTTTTTGAGTTTGTCAGAACTCCCAACAGAAAAAATATTTTGTACATTTTTGTATGATTGGATTGCTCTGAAATTCCTTCTGCATCCCAAACAAAGGCTGTGAAGATTTTAGGGACAGAAAAACAGAAATAGTGGAAAAAATTTGCACTTTTTTGCAACTGCTCTTTCTCTAAAATATATATTACATAAAAATAAGTTTATTTGATTCTTGCATTTATCCTAATTTACAATTGAGAGTAAGAATTTGTGTA
The DNA here is from genome assembly GCA_013397845.1 of Melanocharis versteri. Taxonomy (NCBI): domain Eukaryota; kingdom Metazoa; phylum Chordata; class Aves; order Passeriformes; family Melanocharitidae; genus Melanocharis; species Melanocharis versteri. The sequence continues at coordinate 352,491 of VZTG01007433.1, read as the reverse complement.
TGTTAAATAAATAAAAAATAAATCCAAATACTTCATGATGATATATTTCTCTTGATGGCTAGTATAAGAGAAAGGAAGCTATTAAAAGTCTTTCAAAATAAAAACCAAACCTTTACTACAACCTTCATTTACCCCTTTTACTAAAAGCACCTGATTTCCTATCCATGTCTATGGAATTAGAGAAGTAAAGCTTTTTTAAAATTGAAAAGACATAGTCAGATCTGTAATTCCATTCTTTTCCATTTGTTCTTTGGATTAGCCATCTTCAAACATGTATGTCATAGTAAGTCTAATCATTTATGTGTCAGTTTCTTAAAGTTTAAATTCTAATAAAATTATATTTATTAAACAATTTTAGTTATTTTTTTTTAAATCAAAACTGGAATTTAATTTCCAAGAAGGCCAGAAAGGCAATAGGTTTTCAGCCAGTTCATTGTGTTTCACTTGTCCGTGAACAAGTCACTAAAATTTTTTCCGATACAATATGATGTCCTTTACTATAATGAAAAACATGGAGCATTGTTAAGAACTGTTAAAGACATTGCATCATCAGTGAAAAAAAGTTACAAGAACTGCAATAAAAGAGAATTATCTTTGTGGAAGGGCAAAGAAAAGAGTTCTTGTGGATATTTAATTTTTTTTATATATAGTTTTTTGCAGGATTGTGAACATAATGACCTAGGTGGTTTTTTCTGGTTCTTAGCAACACATAAGAATAAATACTGTACTTGCTGAGTGATAAAATCCTCAAGGACAAGAATAGTGTCTTTGTTAGTGTCTATGCCATGGATGGCACAGTAATGTTCTTTTTATAATTACACTATTTCTATAACAGCAGCACAACAAACATTTGGTAAGGCAGAGCCATATCTGAACACAAAAATAGAGAGTAAAATAATACTATTGTAACTGTTATTGCAATGTGGACAAAAATATGGGACAGAAAGACTATTTGACACAACATTAATATTTTACACACAAGTATCTCATGAAAGTAATAGCGAGACCTTTTTCTTCAAAGTTTGGTAGTCTTTATGTTAACAAACTGAGGAGGAAAAAAGGTCCTTAAATAAGTCCTTTATCATCTTGTTAAGTACTACATGGACCGTAAACTTTAGCAAACAAATCTTTTATCCTAAAGAATTGTCACAACACATTTTCAAAAAAATTAAAATTCATATAAATAATTACAAAAGACCAACCTCCACACAGTCAGATAGGCCTACAGGATAAGTAATCTCCAAAAATAATTTCTAACATTCTATTTCATGCATTGCAAAATGTACTGAACGCCTTTCAGACATATAAACATGCTTAGACTGTCAATAATTCAATAATTATTTCTATTAATATTCTTACTATGACAAAGCAAGACAATTATTATTTGCAAATTTAATTAACTAATAAGTTGATCTATTATAGTTTCGCATCCTATTCATATTTAATCTCTCAGCCTTTCCAACGCCATTCACCCATCTTTCAGGATTTCCCTCAGTATCATTAGGGTGACTACTCCAAAATGACATGATATTATCCATACTTACAGCTACTAAATGCATGAACATAGTTTTGTCATAAGTTAAAAAAAAGTCAGAATTTGAATTTTTGTGGTGAAGGAATGGTGCACCATAGGTAAGAGGAGGTTACATACGTTACACACTCATAGGTTGCAGAAATCATGGTGAGGCATAGGGAATTTTTAAAAAATATACATATTTTAAAAGGTATTTTCATATCATCTATTTCTATTGGTATCCATCTCAATTATAAATACTTTGACTTGTTCATTGACTCATATTATTTAGTCACACAAAGCTTTTTCATCTAAACTCCATTTCATTCCTTTTGTCACACAGGAGAGGCCTGAAGACATGACAAATAATAGTCAATTTGGGCACATAAGTACTTTACAAGAAAAAGCTGGGAGTTTGCTATGTACCAGGTTTACTTTTATGTTTCTGTAATGTTTCCTTTAAAAAAAATGTGGAATAACATATTATTCTTCATTTCAGATTCTTAAAATACTGTGCCAATAAAGAAAGAGTCTTTTCATCATTTATTTCCAGAAATATTTTTAAAATCTTTTTATTTGGGCAGTTGTGGTCTGCTAAGGCAATAAGTACTCAGTTATATTCAAGACCTATAGAGGATGAAAGAAGTGTGAATAAGGAAAATGAAGAAAAAATCACAAAGGAAAACGGGGTTTCTATTAGTATTCAATTCGTACCAAAATTTGACAGCAGATAATTTTTAATTACTATTTCTTACACAAAACACCATAAAGTGATATTTAATAAAGAGACTTTCTGCCTTTGAGAGTATTCAAATTAAAATCATAGAGAAGAATATCATTATACAAGGAAAAACTAGTGATAATAGCCACTCAATGACAAAAAGGCCCTTTTTCAGTGCGCTTACCTGCCTACACACAATTCCCCTCTAGGCAAGAAACTCCACACTGGGAGCAGTGATCAAAAAATTCAATTTGCAGAGGATTAACTACATGCAAACACTAAGGTTTAATGCTACAAAACAATAAGAGGAAACATAAGATTAATTTACTGTATCTGATAGGACAAGGAGCTTATGAAAAATAAAGATAATCTTAAGGGCAATGTGCATCTAAAGAAAACTCTCTAAACACTCTTTGTAACAAAGATGAACATGGTTCCCTCCATATTTTCAAAAGGAAAAAAAAAAGAAAACAGTTGACTGTCTCCTTAGGCAGTGTTTTGACTTCAGCAGCTGATCTAGACCCTCATAGTTCTTTTCCCTATAGTCATTCTCATAATCCCTTCTCAAAAAAAAAAAAAAAAAGGCTTATTTTACACTTAACTTCTACTTATTGCACTGGTCATTTCCATAATCATAAACCAGCCTGATCATTGGCTGTCTTTTGTGACATAGCAATAATGCGAAAGAGTCTAAAGGCTGTCTTGGGCAACAATCTGAGGATATTAGCATACATCAGGTACCTTGGGCTCACCACTTTAGAAGTATGCAGCAATATCAGGTGAAGAAAAGCAATAGGCAGTTATGAGATAACTTCTCCCCAGGGAAATTTTTATTCCAGCTTTCAATAGATGCTGGTTTGTGCCCTGGAAGAAAATAATTCTATTACTTCTAAAATTCCATATATATTGTTTTCTTTATAATTTTGGTTTATTATTATAACTCTAAGCTCTCATTATTCAAATAAATAGATGGATCTATTGTGAAAAAGCTACAGTGTCAGTAATAGTGAGCTAGTTGAAGGGCTTCTAGAGTTATACTATAATGAATGTACTATAATACCACTATGTTGTGATGATTGCACCTGAGTTTCCCCAGCTTTCTTTTGGAATTTACTGCTTTTCCTAAGACACTAAAAGATAAGACTACAAGACTGTCCAATCATCCTCATGAAAATGCTGAAAATTCAAAGGCATTTAATGCTGAAGTACATTATAATCTGTAATGAAATATTGGCACAGCAGTTACCATAGGTGGTATTATGACATCTGAAGGAAGTGTCTTTCTAATAGATTATTAGATGGATCCCTGAAGTAGGTAAGATAGGGAAATAAATAGGTACTGTTAATATAGCGCTAAGGGTCAGGGAAGGTAAAAATCATTAACATATCATTTAATTGGTTTCATAAATTGTCATACAAAAAGTTAATCCTTAAGCTTTCTGAGACTGTTGAGATATGGAAATTGAGACTACAACCCACAAAAGTCACACAGTTTTATCTTAAATTAGTACCACTGGGAAGGGAATAACATCATTAAAGATGGCTTAGAAGTTGGAACACTATTCAAGCAACTGAGACTTTATTCTTTTTTTTTGCAACTCCTATTATATTTTACTTCATCACCTCACTGTAGATTTTCCACTTCTGACCACTGAAATGTCTGTATATTTTAACAGTAAGGATGCGGGGAATGTAAGAGTACACATATATCAGGAGCACAATATCTCATTTATGAGTATAGAAACCAGAGGCAGGACATGGAACAAGTAATAAATCACAGATAGATATACAAATTCCAAAAATATGAGATAGACAAAAACTAACAGTGTTGGGTCCATATTGGAGCTGGACAGCACTGGCTCCATCAGACTTAAGGGCAGCTTCTGGCAGCTTCTCACAGAAGCCTCCCCATAGCCCCCTTCTGCTACCTAAAACCTACCACTCAAACTCAACACAGTAAACGTGAGTCTCCCAGAACAATATTCATGGAAAACAGCGTTTATTGATTTATTTTTAACTATTGAGGCCAGAACTGCCAACATTATTTTTGTCTCTGTGTATATCACTTGTATTTTTCCTTGCCCTCCATAGAAGTACTTAAATAAAAAGAATAAAAAAAAAAGAATGACAACAGCAAACAGAGTCAACTCAGACCCACTTAACATTTCCTGACACTACCACGCAAGACGATTATTCTCTGGACTGTAAAGTATGCATGGCCCTTGACTGTTCTGCAAGGTTTTTTTTACACAGGTATAATTACTTCAGGGGGATTGAGTGCATGGAACTAATTGATGTTTAACATTTAAGAAACATAACACAATTTTATGCCTGTTTAAAAGTGTCAAAATTGATTCATAATATTTGAAGGAATTTCACTTTTGGAAGAATCAATATCTACACATGGGAAATTATCCCAAATAAGGGTATCACATTTGATATAAAACTCACATTTAGTATAAAAGGTAACCATATTTCTTGTTTCTGTATGTGCTACCACTAATGTTAAGACCATTTTCTTTAATCCACAAAGTCAGATGCAAATCATGTTTCAACAATTTAGTATAGAATCATAAAATCATAAAATGGTTTGGGTTAGAAGGGCCTCAAAAATCCTTAAAGAGTTCCAATCCCCCTGTCATAGACCAGGTTGCTTAAAGTTTCACCCAACCCAGTCTTGAACACTTCCAGAGATGTGGCATCCACAGCTGCTCTGGGCAACCTGTGCCAGTGTCTCCTCACCCTTACATTAAATTTCTTCCTCATGTCTGATCTAAACATACTCACTCTCAGTTTAAAGCTATTCCTTTTTCTCCTGTCGCTACATGCTCTCCCTTCTGTTTCAAAAATGCTTGTACAAGTTGCAGAAAAGGTTTAGATTTTTTTTGACAGAGCTGAAATGTCTGAATTTTCTTCATGTCCAAAGTCAGTCTTACAGGATGACCATTTGTGAGCATTTGTAATGGGAGTGTTTCCACTGATTTCTAGGAGGCTAAATTCATATTAAGGGTATAAGTTTCTCAAGTTTTTTAATAGTCAGCTGTTATGAGCAGCCTTGCAAAATAAAGAAGCAGGGATTTTTGTGGCTTCTAGAGGAAATAATCACAGACTCAAGGGTAGCATCATGATTATTGCCACGCTTAGAATTGTCTTGTGAGACTGATTCCAGGCAGCTCAGCAGGTTAGGGTTAGGGTTAGGGTTAGGGTTAGGGTTAGGGTTAGGGTTAGGGTTACGGTTAGGGTTTGATGGGACACAGTGAATAACAGAAAAAGGATATAGAAGTAATACTGGATCTTTTGATATGCTTTGACTCTAGGCCAAATTGTTTTTATACAAATGAAGACCTTTGTTTTTTTATTTTCAAACATAAGAAGTCTATATTTACATCAGTGTAGCATTTTAACACTCTATCATGTAATTGATAACCCTATAGTAATATTTATGCATGTACTAGAAGGAGTATGTCACAGGTGAATTTATCTTCGACTTTTTTATTTTTAATTCTTCATTCATTTTCAATAGTGGTATTTCTTTTCCTGCAGACCTCAATGGTTTTAAGTTTTGACTACACCTAAATGGCGTGCAAGGAAAGCACAACACTATTTTCAGTGCTTGAACTGCTGTATAAAACATGCATAGGGGTTCATATTTCTGTGATTGGGGAAATGTAAAATTCGTGAGACATTCAACAACTCAACCTATTTTTGAGACGTACCTTTCACAAAAGGTAGGCTATAATTAAATTTATATAAAATGATAGTTCTAAATATAGGCATACTACTCCTTCAAACCCAACAATTTTTTTTCCCTAACCCACACCACTCCAAAACAGAGCAAGAAATCTAAAAGATTAACCAACATTGTAAGTTTTCCAGTCCAGCGTTTCCTTTTTCTGCCCTTCATCCAGTGACAGCTCTGTAAGCATATATCAGGCTGAATACTTGGTTTTGGAAATTAATGTATTAACTTCTATGGTTTCTCCAATAAGTGAAGAATACTGAAGTGGTTGTGAAAGTACTCTGTCCACTGCAGACTCCTGGGAATAGGAGTTACAAGTATTATTGCAGCTATCTCATCTTGATGTGAGCTGATTCTACAGAACAAATTTCAGAAGAAATGCAACAACTTGCAGAAAAAAATGCAAAACATTTCATAGTCATGGAAACTGAGTTACAGCTATGCTATATTTCAGAAATATTTTTATTAAGCTTAAGAAGTATTGTTAGTACTACTTTCCAGTGAAGACAGCTTTTAGCAGGCTGCTAGCATGTATAAAATCCTCCTTAAATTAGTACCTCTCATACAGAAGATCAATTTTGTGGTGGTTTAAGTTGTTTGGGTTTTTTGGTAGGTTGGGGGGGATGGTTTTGTTTTGGTTTTGATTTGTTTTTTTTCTTAGGTTTGGCATACTGTTTCCAGTTTTTACATAAAATTAAAAGAAATGCCACCCATCTTACATAAAATAAATTAATTTCAAAGATCCATATGTTGGCAAGCAGTAGTCCCATCTTAAAAATAGTGCCATCACAACTGTTATTCGAGCTTAGCAGAATTAGCTTAGCTTATTCTAGCTGGTTGAGGCTTTAATGTGGCACAACAGACAGCTTATCTTCAAGTCCAAACAGTAGTTTCTTAATATCAGGTTTTATGGCCTTTCACAAAAGTCACTAAGGGAGCTTTTACTATTGGTCAGAAACATTACTTATTCCTGACTGAGCAAAGGAGTTCATTCTTCGAGAGTTTAATTCTGAAAGTTTTAGAAAAAATAATTTTTATATCTTTCAACATGTTTTGGGTTAGTGAAAAATACATTCTCTTCTATATCTATCATTGATGTGGAATGGTAGGAGAGAAGTTGACATCCAAGTAGTTTTACATAGCAAAATAATGCAGACTTACAGCCTTGTGAGCAAAAGTCATTAGCTGTTTGATCTAAAACTTCTTCTAAAGAATAAAGGCAAAGACATTTACATAGAGAAGAGATAGTAAAACACAAAATGAGAGGAGAAATTTTTAAAAAAATAAATAAAAAAAACCAAAAAGCTGCACACAGAAACTTTTATATCCCAAGGTAAAAATGCCTTCAGTATTTGGCATAAAAGTGCTATATTGGCATTTAAATTGACACAAAGTTAGAATTTCTACATTTTAAGAACATCATTTATTTTCACAACAAATAAAGGGGCCCTTGTGTTACAATTTCACTTTCTAAGAAGAAAATTACTCAGCATTATGAAGCTACTTTTCAAAGTGCAGGTAACACTTTCAAACATTTCATTGTACAAAACAAAATGGGAAGAAATTCATAATGTGTTTTAAACCAGTTTAGAAATAAAAGTCTCCCATTAAAGGCAATAACCTAGCTTTCTTCCCTTATATATGCATACAGGCTGCAGTTTTTGAGGGCTGAGTGGGGAGCTATATGATTTGCTTTTAAGAACATTTTTTTTTTTACGACAGATTAAAAAGCCTGAAAGCCTCATCACTGCTACCAAGGATAAAACCCATTTTTCATGTAAAATCTTGAACTGCTACTTCTCAAGTATAATCCATCTATGATTGCTAACATCATCAGGAAGCATTGATATTTTAAGTATTTTAAAATGTTTATTATCTGGGCTTTGCAGAACCGTACTTCTATCAATGACAGCAAGAAAACAGTTCTGAAACATCGCTAACAGCAGCAAACTTCCTCGACAAGTGTTTTATCTGAAATAGTAGGACTTTCAAGTATCATTAAAACAAATAATTTCAAGGCAGCCTGATATCATTTCTCTTTTCCCAGTAAGTTTCCAACACATCATGCAAAGTATTAGAAAAATGTGAATCTAATGGTGGCACTGCTTAACCTGTCATTTTAATGCCAAATTTGTAACTTGTTAACTAAAGGGATTGCAAAAACGTCTATTGACTAAATGAAACAGTTTATATGTTTTTAAATAGTCTGAAACAGGAAGTGTAATTGTATCTTATTTGTCTTTAGCACCTAATTATATTGCCAGATAACAGAAAGGGAGAAAGCCCTGCAGCTTCACAGGTTCAGGGGAATTAAAAAAATATTAAAAAATCACCAAAGCTACAAACAGCTGTATTAAGAAACTTGTCATGCTTAAGAGAATAAGTCTTCCAATAAGTTTCTTCAGTAACTGTCATAAATTTGCAGACAAAATATTTCTGCTACACATTGTGTTGTTCTGTGGGTGAAATGATTGTTATTTTTTACTATTGGTCAATAGTTTATGTAAGTGAAATATAAAATATTTAATGAAACTTGTAAACAGATCTAAAGGAGTTGAGAATTTAAATGCTCAACCTTGACTCCATACACGGGACCTGCCTAGATTAACAAATCGGATTTCATGTAAAAATCTTGAAGCAAGACTACTCAAAGAAATTGCTGTGGAGAACTAAAACAAAATCTGTCACTAACAATCCTTTTGCATCATTCTCATAATTTCTCATCAAGACAAGAAAAACATTGTTAATTAAAGCCAACAATGTTCCATTATGTGGGAGGACACAGAAAGTTTCAGGTCTTTTGGGATACAATTATTTTTTGCAAATAAGCAATTAGGATTATTTCAGAGAAAACATATATATGCTATATTTTCCACTTGATTTTACAGAATTTTCTGAGGCTAATTAGAAAACTGCTGGAAAGGAAAGCCCAATCTTTCTTATGTCTAGAAATGCATAACAGGCATGAAAAGTACATGGCATATTGCATTGTTTTAATTTGATTTTGTTTGTCTTTTTGGAGGGGTTTTTCTTGGGTTGTAAGTGTTTTCTAGGGCATTGAATGTGTATTTTTTATACGAGATGACATCTGCCAAATTGTAAACAAACTTTCAACTCCCTTGTTAATAAAAGAATTATTATTCATTTAATTCCTGGTCCTTCTAAAGCATTCTGCAATAACATTAAAAATTGAAGTAGAAAGAATTGTGAACACTTTTATAGACAATAGTCTAGTGTTTGCAGCTCCAGTTAAGAAGAAAGAAAGAAAAAAAAAAGATATACAGGAACACTATTTATCAACAATAATTAGCAGCTTTGACCTCTTCACTCTTTTCAACAAGATAGAATACAGATCTTATGTCATTTTCTCATGAACAACCTCAACATATGAATACATTTCTACACTTGAATTTCCATTTGAGGCATGTTAATAGAAATGAGGTAATTTGTGTGGACTGTAACTAACACAACTTCAGGGCATTTACTGCACCAGTCAAGTAGTGTGCAGTGCCTGCTAAACCTGAATTCTTTACCACTTTCCCTTTTTTACATTTCTTTAGTTTTATTATTAATCTGAGAAGGTTTCATGGTATTATGTTTTCCCCTTTAAAAGAATGACCATAATTAAATCCTGACTTTAAAGAAACTGTGTGTTTCAACTAAAAATGATTTAAAGTGGAAGTAGCCGACCAGTATTTGTGCATCTATTGCATGTCCATAGCACAACACTTCTGTCTATCCTTAACAGTTCATAGAAGACACTAAAATAAAATAAAATAAAATAAAATATAAAACAAATAATAATTTTTAAAAAATGAACAGGCAGACATTATAAGATAAATTCAAAAACTAATCTGATGTATCTAAATTGAACATAATGCAAAACTTGAATTAAACATGCCACAATTGCCTGGCATTTGTCATCTATGCCATTGAAGCACAGGCAATTGTTTTATCATCCATCTTGTCTTTTGAAGAAAGAAATTTGTACCTATATACTAGAAAATAAGAAGGCAATGACTGAAATATTACTTCCTTTAATTCAGTGATGCAATACAAAGGGTTTTCGTTTATAGAAGAAGTTCGGGAAGGCTTATTTTTTCCCTCTGTCACTCCTTGTTCATGTGCAGTATGAGAATGACTACTTTTAAACAGTTTTAAAAATTGTTAGCAAGTAGTCATGTCCAAAAGGTGTTGAACTGACATAAACAAGTAAGTTATGGACAGGTGGAGGAGAAAAAAGTGTTTCCTACTATACACTTTTAATTAGACTCCAAAGTGCTTATTAGACAAATTAAAATTTTACATCATGGCCTGTGTTTGTAAGGCTATTTCAACACATTTGACTAAAAAAACATAGGTACATAAATAACGAGCTGTTTTTCAACAGCTAAAATTAAAAAAAAAAGAAAATTAGTGAGAACTACTGTATCACCCTATGTTTTACCTGTAACAATTGAAAGTGACAGGCACTCTTTTCCTGTGTAACTTTGACGCTATTGGTGGAAAGTTCATTTGATTTGAAGAGAAATTTTATGTTATTAGTAAGTGACTCTGGAGGAGTCTAAAGTTCTGCAAAATACTGATAGCACTTTTTTTTTTGTACAAGCAAGAACTAATATCTTTTAAATGGATTTTAAAATCCATGTTTGAACAGTGTTTGACTTTGAAAAACTGCAGTCAGAGGTCTAGTCCTGAGTCACTCAACCTATAGCCTTAAAGCTACGTAATATTCTTAATAATCTTATGTATTCTCTTCCAGTGCCAGGGTATCAGAACAGCGGTTTTGCAATAGGGCAGAAACACAAGTTTGGAAAGACAAGCAAATAGTGAAATGAATAAATAAATCAAGTACTTAAAAGTTGTATAGAAGTTTTTTAAAAATTGGCTTTTTGCTTGCCTATTGAGCCATTTCTTGGCTTCTGAATGCCTTGGTTGTCTCATTTATGCTTATGTTTTGCCTGTTCTTCTCTTGGGTTCATCTTTTGCTTGAAGAAAAAAGCTGATAAAACAATGCAGCTACTCCTATTACTTTCTCCTCCTTCATTTCAAAGGTGGATTTCATTCATGCAGAACACATTTCTTTAATCAATTTTTATAACTACAGGAGTTACTAAATTTAGAAAGATTGGATGTCTTTAAAAGGTATCCAAAATTATTGATATATCCAGATTTGTGATTTTTTTCTATGACTTTTGACATTTATTACACACCTGTAATTACTCCAACTGCTAGACACAAAGCTATCACTAAAAAAATGAAATCATAATTGATTGTATATTTAGATGCAAAAAATAAGAAGTCATTTGCAACTGACAGTTGAAAAAAAATTGTATTGAGGCATGAGACTGCTTGCTGTTACGTGAAAAGCAATGGATCCAAAGCATATAAGATTTTCCTGGTGACTGAGCACACATCCCGGTGACTTGACAGTGTAACAGTACTTAATGGTGATATCACCCTGTAAATATTTGTTAACTACAACTGGGGAAATGGGAAAATGAAGAAAAAATAAAAGGTAGCATTTCCAACACTACTGATCATACTTGTAGAATTTATGGTGCAGCAAAAGTGCTGACTCTTTCTAGAGAGGATATTTTAAGAAAGTCTCTGACAAAAACAATAGTTCATATTACTGGGAAAAGTAGCAGATCCTTTTTCAGAAAAGTGGTTGATGTGCAAGTATACTTCATTCAGTCCAATATGCACACTATGTTTTCTATTTATTTTTCCTTAACATTCACAGTTTAGGCCCCCTTTTATAGCTTAAATAGGAATGAGGGATTATTGTGCAATTACATGAAGAGATGAAATGCAGATTTCAAATCATGTTCATAGGTTTTTTTGGGGGGGTGTATTTTAAAGTAAAACCCAAAATACTTTTGCTAGTTAACACCTGAATAATAATACGATTGAAAAATCAAATTAACAAGAAACATACAGTTCTCTATGGGTATAAAAATAATTACTATTGAGTTACTGACATTTGAAACATATTAATTAGTTGTCCGTTTATAGGACATATGTCTTTTAGAATAGTATACATCAAAAGATAAACCAAAAAATTATCTGACATATACATATCTTCTGACCTGTTCATTCTATACATGTTCATTGAATAAAAAAAAATTTTAAAAAATTTTAAAAATAAAGGAAAAAAAAGAAACAGAAAAAAATCAATGCAAAAAACGCTCTAGGTCTGAGGTATTAAATAGGTTACAAGACTGTTACATAAGGTTTATGCGGGGGTTTTTAATGACAGCAAAATTATTTTTAATTAGGACAAAATGTAGGAGGAAGACAAACACACTCAAATCCCTCCATAAATTATTTTCTGCAGTTGTGCTCTGTTTAGTATCAAGATCTGTTTTTAAGTAACCTCAAGGGTAATATGAGATGCGATCAAATTTTAGAGTACTGCCATGTCCTACTGAAAAAAAAAGAAAAAATAGTTCATACTTCATGGTCTCATCAAGAACTTAATTTACTCTTCATTTCTGTGGATTAGTATCTGGGAACCTCTGGCCCTCTTCAGTCATTCATTAGAAGAAATGCTTAAAACTGACAGCTGAACTTTGCATTCAAATCATGATTTAATATTCAAATTTAAGCTTAAGCATGAAAGGCAGTTAAAATGGTCAAATCAATGGACAATTATGCTTCCATACCGAAAGAGGCATAATATATTTCCATTATAAAGCCAAAAAGGGTTGTTTATTCAACATCTGATTTATCCCTAAAGAAGGGCAATAACAATAGATTTGAGACAGAAGAGTGCCCTGTGTTTATCAAATATTCTTATCTTGAATGCAACTTTGTAATTAATCCCCATGCTTTTCTTAATATGCTGACATCTTATCCATCAAAGGATTGTGGTTAATGAAAACTGCAGTTCAAAATAAATTATTTCTCTCTCCTAAGAATTATAGCTAGTGTGTTTTGGGTTTTATTTTTCTTTTCTTCTTTCTCTTGAGAAAAAGGCATGACTAATCACCAGAAGTTCAACAGAAAACTACCCTTAAGAATTTGAGGCATCTAATCTGAATCTTAAGGCACAAGATAATTTTTTGTATTATTTACTGCTTTATAATCTTTCAGAAAGCAATGAAAAGGGCAGGAAATAAGGAGGGGGTTTGTTTTCAGGGTTTTTTTTGTTTGATTTTGGTTTTTTGGGGATGATTCATTTTCACTTGATTGGGGGGTTTTGCAGATTTTTTTTGTTTGTCTGAGGGTTTTTTTGTTTATTTGATTGCACTTTTTTTGGTTGCTTTTTTTTAATGGAAAGAATCCTCCTTTCCTCCTGCATCTTCCATTTTTGAGTTAGTCCTTTTCTTCATGTTCTTGTCTCTACCTTTTTCTTTTTTTTTTAATTTGACCGAAAAAAGCACAGTCAGAGATTACAATCCTTTAGCAACTAATTGCCTGTTAGTGGGTTCCCTATATGTACTCAGAAAAATGTTTTCAATAACTCAGTGGTTTTTTAAGTTGCATAGAGTAATGTTTTAAAATAAAGGAGATCTTAAAATTTAATAATAGTAATTTAAAGAACAATTTACAGAGTTAAGAGCAAAGGAAGAAATAAATGGCTTTTAAGGACTGTTAAGAGAAACTCAAATGTTTCCTAACTTCAAAACCCTTCTCCTCTATGTATACTCGACACCAAGAACATTATTATTATGAACACCCCGACACAGCATTCTGTTTGTCCCCTTGTAATTTCTGTTTCAAAATCCATGGAAAATGCTGGTCTAAAAAAGTCTGTATTATTTAAGAATATTTCAACAATGGGTGAAAGCAAAGGACCAGTTTATTTTCTCCAAATTTATACTCAGGTGTGTAATTTCAGCACAGAAATGGAAAATATTTATAGCACTATAGTAAAGTCCTTAAGTAATCTAAAAAATCTCTGCAAAAAATGAATTATAAAACTTTAAAAAAAATTTCATGTTAGCATTAACCTTTTTGAAAATTGTAATGCAATCTATAACCTCAAAGTAATGATTCAAATTAACCTGAGTGAAACTAATTTTTTTTTAGTGCAAGTCATTCTTCTTGGCCAGTATGATTTCCAGAATTTACCCAGCTCTGGCTTCCTGATTTTTTGTTTTCACCATTTCAAGGCCTTTTGACAATCTAAACACTTCAGAGTGCTGTTCTATACTCAGTTCACAGAAGACTTCGTAAAATCCAATGCAGGGGAAAAAAATATTTCCCAAAGGAACATGTACGATCAAAGATGGAAGCAAATCTATTTTATTGATGTAAACTGCATATACTCATAAGATCATAATTTAAAGTCACAATGTGAAACAGTCAAGGCACAAATATTTTGGAATCAATAGTATGAGAAACTGTCTAATGGGAAACTTTCCTTTCAGTCCTTGCTCTATAAAAGTGCTTGGCTAGTACATTATTTACAAATGCTTCCATATCTACAAAGACATTTTGTCATTTAGTTTGATCCAAAATCACCTTCCAACATTCAGAAACTAAATGAAATACAAAATACTTAGATGTTTCGTTTCTCGATTATGTTATAAAATATAGAAATCATTTCCTCCAAAAATACATCTAGATTACTGTTGAGGAAAATTGCACACTTGGCAGCCACTGTCTTCCAAAGAAAACTTTGGAAAACTATCTAATTAAAAATTAATATTTCAAGATGAACATTTTCTCTCTGTTTAGAGAGAAAAGTTAAGCAACCTGAACATGCTTGAAGAAAACTTGAACAAAATTCCTGTATAGGGAGGACGGTACCATGAATACAAATCATCCTTTTTTTTCATTCCACAAGCAGTAAATTATAACTGTCATTCTGTGAGACACTAACGACCGAGTCTACAACTCAAACTCAGTACTTTTTAATATCAATTTGTTTTTAAAGTGTTTTACAACAAAAGCACATGTGAGGCACTGTAAGGCATAAACAAAATCTCCAAGTGACTCGAAATACATTGGATTCTGAAGTTTCTTTATATAGAGTTTTGGCACATACAACATTAAAATTTCCATTAAAAAATATTGAGTCTCCTAAATATCTAAATTTCTGACTTCTATTTTCCAAAAATCTTCAGAAAGAGCTAGATAACACTGGTGACTTTAAATATTAGGTCTTCTTTTTCCTTTCTTGAAAGACACTTCATATAGGGTAGATTCTCAAATAATCTACAGTGAGACGAAATTTACTTCACCACAATTATGATCATCAAAAAGAGCACCTTTATAAAAACAAGCATTATTACACAACATTCACCATGCTTTGTAGTCATGATGAGAACATCATAAATATCTCTGTAAGAGTCAACTTAAGATACTGTTAAAGTCATACTCTGACTTTTTGTAGGAGCTTCTCATTCAGGGAATGTTCTCATTTCAATATAAGCATTGATAAGGAAAATTAATGGGGAAAAATGGTCTCTCTGGGGATTAAAAAAACCCCAAATAAACAAAACCAGGAAAAGAGTCCATTACAGAACAAATATTCCTTGAAAATGATGGCTTGATTTTATGTTTAACAGTGAGGTCATTTGTAAGCACCGGCTAACACTACTAATACAAAGCAAAGCAAAATAAACAACTCACAAAAACAACAAAAAAGGGAATGTCAACAAGTTCAGGCATGCAAACTTGCTTAACTTGCTTGTTTAAATTATTTTCACCCTGTTGTTTCAATGCAGATACACGTCTAATTTCCCTTCAGGGGGAAAGTAGCTAAGTCTATGTTCATATTTCAAATATCTGAGAAGATCCTTTTATATTCAAAGTTTTATCACCAGGATAAAGACACATTCTCTTTCCAGAGACAAATTTTGAAATAACCAATACATTTCAGATATGTAAGAGACAATGAAGAAAAGCAAAATTAAGTTAGACTGCTGATTAAACCTTAAAGACAATCTCTGACATTAATCTGGTAACACTGCCTATAGAAAAGCTGAAAGTCACATATTTGGTGAAAACAAAACTGTTTATTGCAGAGACATATTATAGAGGAAGGCAGGGGCTGCTAAGCATACAAATTAGTTCAAGAGTAATCTAGATGTATTTCTGGAGGGAATGATTGAAGGAACAGTAAGAAAGCTGAAAAATGGATTGGGATCAGCAACAACAACAACAACAACAGGCCTGCTGTGTAGATAACATTTTCATGTTCTTAAAATTTCTTATATTCTTATCTTGGCACAGCAGGAGTACATAGTATTTAATTGAATTCTGAAGACTTACCAACAAGGTATGTGCAAAAAAACGTGCACTGAATTTCTGTTAAACTAGTGAAACACAATGGAACAGTTGTATTTGGTTTATATGGCCAAGTTTTGGTAGCAGGGGGGCTGCAGGAGGGACTTTTGTGACAAGCTGCTGGAAGCACCCTCTATGTCCAGCAGAGCCAATGCCTGGTGGCTCTGAAGATGGATGTGCCACTGGTCGAGGCTGGGCCAGTTAGAAATGGTGGTAATATCTCTTCGATAACAGATATAAGATGATGAAAAAAGAAATTCACAGATGTAATTGAGGCTAGAGGAGAGAGGGGCGAAAATATGTGAGAAGAACAATTCTGCAGACAACAAGGCCGGTGGAGGAGGACGGGGAGCGGGGAGCAGGTGCTCCTGGCACAGGGGCTGGAATTCCTCTGCAGCCTGTGGTGCAGACCAGAGTGAAGCAGCTGTGCCCCTGCAGCCCATGGAGGTCCATGGGGATGCGAACCTCCACCTGCAGCCTCTGGAGGAGCCCCACACTGAAACAGGAGGATGCCTAGAGGAGGCTGTGAACCTATGGGAGACCTGTTGTGTTGGTTTTGCCCAGCCTGGTTTTTGGTAGCAGGGGAGCCACAGAGGTGGCTTCTGTGATGTCCTGGGGTGACTGAACGGCCTGGTATCCCCAGTAGTCTGTTCTGTTTTACTGCCAGATATTGAGTTCTGTGCCGTTAAGACTGGTTCCGAGAGCGCAGGAGAAGAAGACACAGCGCGCACTTTGTGCGCTCAGAAGCCTCGTCTGCACTCCCCCGGAATTCCTTCTTCTTTTTGCGTGCTCTCGGTGAGTGTTGCAGCACGGACAACAGGAGAAAGTTTTCTTTTGCTTTTAGTTAGTTTTTCTAGCTAGCTGAGGCAGAGGAGTTTACCGGACTGTGGTTCTTCTTTCCTTGGAACAGATCAGCTTTGCTCTGATCCGAGAACCCAGGAGAAACGCCGGTAGCTCACATCTGTGGCCCACCTGGGGCCCTGAAGGCTGCATTTTCCAGCCCAGGAGAGACTGCTGAGAGACTGAGCGAGCCGAGATACACCTCACGAAAAGAACTCTTCTCCTGAATTTGCCATCTCTCCAGAACGACAAGAGGTTCCACTGTTTAATAGTGTTCATTTCTTCGTGTTTGTGGGTGTTTTGCTTGTTGAATAAACAGGGTCTTTTTCCACTTCTCTCAGAGGAGATTTTTTTGTCTCCCGAACTGGTGGAGGGAAGGGGCCGCTTGAATTTGCTTTGCTGGAGGTTTTCCTCTGTAATTTTGCCCTAAACCAGGACATGTGAGAAGCTGCGGGAAGCTTCCACCACCTTCCAAGCTTGACAGCTCTGAAGGTGAACATGCCACCAGGCCAATTAGGAATTATGGTTAATGCCTCTGTGATAACATTTTTAGGAAGAAAATCAAAACAAAGTGGAGGGCATTCATACTTCTTCATTGTTTGCCTCCCAGAGGAACCACTACATGTGCTGAAGCCCTGCTTCTCAGGAAATGTCCGAACATTGCTTGCTAATAGTAAGTAGAGATTGACTTTTCTCTTTGCTTATGTGTGCGCAGACTCTTCCTTATTTTTTTTTCTTTCCCTGTAATAAAACTGTCTTATCTCACCTGCTGGTTGTTCTCCATCTTATCCTCTCCCTTGTCCCATCGGGAAAGGGAGTGATAGAGCGGATTAGTGGGCACCTGGTACCCAGCCAAGGTCAACCCGCTACACCTGTGGAGAGAGGAGAAGTGTCTCCCATGAGAGGGACCCCATGGTTCAGCAGGGAAACAACTCCTCTCCCTGAGCAGCAGGAGAAGCTACAGGGAATGAACTGACCATAATCCCTGTCTCCTTGCACCGCTGGGGGAGGAGGCAGAGATGGGAAGGAGGGCGGGGTCGGGGGAAGGTGTTTTTAAGGTCTTATTTTACTGCTCATTATCCTGTTCTGACTTCGTTAGCAATAAATTCAATTCACATCCCTATTTTGAGTCTGCTTTGCCCATGATGGTATCGGGTGAGTGATCTCTCACGGTCCTTATCTCATCCCATGAACCCTTCACTATATTTTTTTTCCTCTGTCCAGCTGCAGAGGGGAGTGAGAGAGCGGTTCTGGTGGTTGCCTGGAATCCAGCCTGGATCAACCCACTACAGCAGTTCAGTTGCAAGGGACCTACAAGGATCATCTGGTCCAACTGCAAGTGAAATGCCTTTCTTCACTTATTTCTTTGCACAACAATATGTTTAAAAGTGTCCTTCTCCTTTGAAAGCTTGATCCAGTAGCATTATTTCTCCCTCTTAATATACACTCTTGTTACAGATAACAGTCTGAATACATGCATCGTGTCCTTAAGTGCTATTTGCACTGGCATTGTGCCAAAGTCTTTGTCCTGGTGTCAGTGTCTTATGGCATTGGTCTCACACTTGCAGGGGCTGCATAGGACAGATCATCTATTCAGATGCTGAAGACAGATCCTGAACTGGCTAAGGCTTTAGTCTCTGATGTCATTCTTGGACGTCTCCTCTTGCCCTTTATTTTTTATGTGGATTTAAGGCAATGATTTGAGAGTCTGGTGTGTTTTTCTGTTTCTGTTTTTTTTTAACTTTTTATTTTCCCAGAAAATGAAGAAATAAAGGAGTGTTTGGATTCAGAAGGCAGAGCAAAAGAGACTTAAAAGGTCATCAAATCTCTCTATAAGTATGGAAAAAATGAGAAGATGGTTTAAGCAGGCACCTAGTTCACACACTGTTTAAATATTTGAAAAAAATGAAGAAATCATTCCATAACCAGAAAAAGCTTAATACAACCTATGTCTAAAGTGGGAAGTGCTACTGTAGCTGCTGCTCAAGGCTTATGGTATGGCAGAATGTAGCACCGTATAAGTGTAAACGTGGGGTTTCCCACTACAGAGGACTGGTACTCTGTCTATGCTGGTCTGTAACTGCTTATAAAAACTTGGATATCAGTTTTGTAGCAGCATAGCAAATACAGACAGCATGATTCTGGTTATGTCTTCCACGTTATTCTGAACTGCATGGCTCACAAACAAGCCATTTCAAGCACACTTTTCCTACATTTTCTTCAGAAAGAAAAAATGCAAAAACACACCAACCACATGCGACTGTTCTCTCAAAAATCTTGTTCTGTAATATGTTGTCTTTTCCTTTGTTTCTATGCAATGGTGACAGGGGTGAAGAACTTGACTAACTGTTGATGTCACTCAAAAAAGTATGTTGAAAAAGAGACTTATTACAGGCTTACAATCTTTTTCATTTGTTCCTATGATTAGATACAGGAATGTCTAACAAATCCTGTGTAGGTAGAAATTACATTTATTTGTGCTGCCCTGATATATTTCTTTTATGAAACTTTGCGACTTTTTATCCAAACTCATTTAGATTGCACTGGGTGTTCATGATTTACCTCTTCTGAGTGTTTGCTTTCCAGGATCTTGCCTCTAACAAGTTTAAAGAAGTCAGATTAAGCATAGCCTTCAAATTCTGAACCATTACCCAAGTTTTAGAAACAGTAATACTGCCTGAACTTGTAAGGCTTGACTCACCATGTGTCACTCTCTTCACATCTTAAGAGCAGTAGTGATCAGGTTGCGCGGCTCCATCATGAAGCCCTCAATTGTTGCGGTGTTCAGACCCTGAACAGTTTGCCTGAGATACCTCAGGCCAAAGACAACAAGCATGTTCAGTGGCTGGGCCTTGCCACATCTCCCTGCCCTTTTGCTTAGGGCAAGAGACCCCTGAAGCACCCAGAATACCTTTCCCTGTTCTCTCCTCCCCAGTTCTCCCAAACTCTGGTTACATTCCAGAGTATCCATTGTTACACAGTTCATGGTTGGCTCCCAGTTATTCCTCCCCGCCCTTCGTTGTTATTGGTTATTTGTGCCCATCCCCGCCTATGTACTGCCCCCATCTGTGCCCGGATTGGGTTATTTGAATGTATCCCCTGCCCCACTTAATGGGTATAAAACCCCTTGCAATGCCCTGTTCTGGGCTCCTTGCTCCTCAAACCCTGCTCCTGAACCCTGGAATAAACCCCTTCCTTCCACCCTGAGGAGCCCCTCCCGTCTCTTTTGCTTCTTCCTGCACCTTTACCCCTGGTGGGTGCAGCGGGCCCTGTGTGAGCCCCGCTCGCCCTCCCGCCATCGAAGCAGCACCCAGCCACCCACGGCAGCGGCCAGGGAAGGACGCGCGCTCCTGGCTACCGAGCTGGCCACACACTAAGCCAGAGAGCCTGGAGGGGGAACCAAATCCACAGTGAAAATACAGCAGCGCAGAACTTTGTAAGGAAGATAAGCAACTTTTGAGTGTTAATAAGGACCAGTAGTTGCATGAGAGCAAAAGAGCACAACTGCTACTTCAGTATGAAATTCTATACTGTCTAGAAAATGTATAAACATAGCAATATCTGTAGAAGATGTACAGAAACTTGTTTCACGATATTTTTCCACTAAAAGAACTATCATATCTTTTTAAAAACTGAAGGAGGAAGAAGAGGACATGGGTGTCCCAAAGTCTTTTAACTGCACGATGATTGACAGAAATATCAAAACCAGCTTGTTTTAATCTTTCAGACAGGGACTTTTAGAAAATTTGCTGTGGTGAATGATATGTCTAAAGGAAGGATTTAAAATCACATCTTTAGTTGTGTACCAACAGAAAAAGAATCTCAGGAAGTGGTAATAAAAGTACACAGATATTTTATTTATAGTGGAAATACACCTGAGATTCAAACACTACTCTTCATACCAGAATGGCAACTTCACCTATAACCACTGATAACAGTTACACGTGAGAAAAGTCGTACTAAATGAGAGGGCCAGGGTCTGGTTTCCACAGTACAAAGCAAAAAGAGTAATAGCGTCTTACTGAGATTCTAACTCACAGATTCCTTTGGGTCCAGTGGCCTCCAGATCAGTATTGAACAAGATCTATCACAGCTACTATAACACATGCTAGATGAAGTTTTTTTAGTCTTCCTAATAAAAAGCCAGGATATAGATGCACTGAGCTGTTGTATATAGAGCTCTGCCACAGTTTTTGTGTTCTCATCTGGGATCAAACTTCTATAAGTAGATGGAATTAAATATTAAATATTTTTGCCAAGAAAAATTGCCTTTGTTCAGATTAAAGAGACAGCATTGTGAGTTTATTCATGCTCCATCTGTTGTACTACTTACTCCAGTGGCAACTTCAAAGCACTTTAGCATTATCGAGTGTTTGTGAAGAAATGGCAGTACGATATTTTCCCTCAGAGAAGGGAAAAAAAATTTAGAAGAGTTCAAAAGTGAAAGAAATTTTTAGTCACTCAGTTGGCTGTTTAATCCACTATTTAATTGTATGTGTATTTATTTCTATTGATTTTTTTCTTTTAAAGACTGATGGAGAGAAAGTAACTTGCAGCCTTCCTAACACAGGAACAATTACAGCAGGAGCCTATATCCTTTATCACATGAACAATGCTATTTATAAATGATGAAAATTTCAAAGGTTTGTTTCCTGCTGCTAATTTTGCTAGTGAGCTGAATTAGTGGGGCACTGATGGGAACAGCAGGAGATCTTTGTGATACTGTTTCAGAAAGGGAAAGATCTGATAACTAGTGTTAATCATTAAAAAGCATTTCTTGTAGGTGTCAAAAGACCCCCCTGAAATATGATTCTCTTTTTCCCTTCCAGCCGTCCCTCCTTACCATCTCTAGAAATTCAGCTGTAGCAAACATAAAAAAAAAAAAAAAGAAAAAAAAAGTGGGTGATTAAAAACATGGTTTTGCATAATGATGAGATGCTCCCTTTAAAACTGGATTGCATAAGACTTGAACAAAACAAGAAGAGCGGATCTTTGACTCCCATACCCTATTTATCTTCACCCTGGCTCTTAAGCCGTCTCAGTCCTCTCTTTCTTTAGTTGCTCGATTCTGTCTGATTATAGGTATTAATAAATAAATCTGAAGATTTCAGTCTACTGTAGGAAAATGCATAATCTTGCTTGACATTCTACACAAGTACTCACAGAAGCTGTTAAGGAGCTTAGTTCAGAACTGTGTTTCACAGCTTTTCTGGAATGTTTTGAAGTGACCTCATTTCAAACCTGGCAGTATGACTGTATTCCCTCACGTTAGATTTTAATTCAGATTTATTCTATAACTAATTTTTAAAATTTATTTTAACATAACACTTTAGAACTGTGTAATACTCTTGAGACAGTTTAATTTTTGTTGGGTAGTGATGGTAGCTAAAGACTTTCCTGTCTTGGTCATGCACACCTGCCCCAGATTGTGGTGGTACAACTGTACATAGGAATATGCGTAAAAACCAAATCACTAGAAATAATTAAGTGGAGGAGAAAACAGTCTTCAAAAACATTGTCATTAAATATTATTGCTGTGCTGCAAAAAAAGCGGTGTTTCACAAGCAATAGAATCAGCACATGTGAAGTAGCAGTGAAAACTAACATGAATTTCCTTTTAATGATTGTTATGCTTTAAAAATTCCCCAACATGTCACAGCCTGTACCTCCAATACACCTGTGTTTACTGAGAAATTCATTTTCACTTATTCAAGTGCCCAGAGCAGTAATTAAAAAGCTGTATTTTTTTGTGAGAAACACTTACCACTTCCATTTAATAAAAGTACTGTTTATACCAGGTGTGGGTTGGGATTTTATGGAGAATGAAGACAGAGCTTTGTGTGGTTGTTTAGTTGTTTTGGGGTTTTATTAACCCAAACATATGCAACAGAAATACACAACCAAAAAACACCCAGCACCAAAGTGTTAAAACCAAAGCAGTTTTAGTCATACCTTAGATTAAGGGTCGATTAAGGCTCCCCACCACTACGAAGAGACCTGGCAAAGGCAGCTGTCACAGTTAAGATCAAGAGGGAGCAGTGCTGTGACCTGTCCTAACCAGCACTGGGTTAATGACAAACTCGCACACAGAGCTGGAGTTTGGCTATTAAGCCTGGCTAAGACTTCCCCAAATGATGCCATCTCATACTTTCCCTGACAGTGTTTCATTTCAATACTACAGGGAGTACTGCAGGACAAGGTGACTTTCCCCTGCAGTGTTTGAGGGAAGAAAGTGGCAAAATAAAAATCAGTATTTCTTTCAATCACGAATAACCTTCTGGCATATGTCATGTGCTGTTTTCTTCAAGCCAGCCAACTATCCTGGAATTAGGAGCTACTAGGTTGATAGAGTGTGGTTGACTACTTCAGTAACTGTGGTTTTAGATTTGTAGCTGTGAAGATTCTGCCTACAATTTTTCCACAATCCATGTTACAATAAGTGATGTCTGTACCCCTTAGGCTATTTTCATTGGGTTAGGAATAACAAGTAAATCTGACTGCTGGCCCACTCCTATATCATAAATAGTTCTGACAGAAAAAAATCATGATGCAATCATCCTACTTTATAACTCTTATAAAAAGCTTTAAACTGTAACCTATGTAATAGATTGTCACAAACAACTGCTAGTTCCTGGTTGCCAGTAGCAGACTGTGGCATTTTCACGTTCTGTGATAAGAAAAGTCAGAGTGCTTCATGGAGGAGTGAGAGGTAACACACCAAAGGTCTTACTAGCCTTTTGCAGGAGCTAGACAGCAAAAGTCAAAACACATTAATTTTGAAGTTTCACTTCTTGGGGGGGTGTTTCTGCTGTGCTGTTGTTTTTAACCAATAAAGTATACTAAAGTAGCAAGTATCTAGTCAGAATCTGAATACTAGATTTTAATGTCACAAATATATTACTGCTACAGGGAAGAACACCTTTGTCAGCCCACTCTACCACATGGCTTCTGGTCAGTAAATATATTTCACCCTCATGTTGTCTATATATTGCCTCAAATGCCTGGGTGACTTGACTTAGATCAAAGAAAATGCTAAGCATGTGCAATTAGCATTACCCATGCCATAAGCATGGCTATTAGCATTTTTGCCTATATGGTCTGTAGTTAAAACTAAAACTAAAACACACATGAAAAAACCTCTTTCATGCAGCAATGACTTATATACAGTAGTAATACAGACTTTTTCTGTTTAGCTGTTTCATGCTAAGGCTTCTCTTGCATTCTCCTGAACTGCAGAGGCACCACTCTGACCTCCCACCAAACTGTTCAAGTCATTGGTTGCTACTGCATAATTCAGTTGTCAAATTACTGCAGATGTACGACATTGAAAGTCAGAGCTCAATGGAACTTCAGGCACTTACATCTCTAATTTTTTTCTTTCCCTGCTCTAGCTCTCCGTAGGGCAAGGTGAGTAACCCATACTGGTAAGAGAAGGAGAGCTGCCATGGGGTACTGTCAGATTGATGTTCAGCAGTCTCTGCCAAAAAAAATAGTATCTCTGGGACAAAGTCCACCAGAATCATTGAGATAATCAAGAGATCACTGCCACAGGGCACCTCACTCCCGGCTCTCTTCATTTTCAACTTTTCCTTCTCCCTTGGGAGCAGTGTAACACTCACTGCTCAAATGAATCAGGTCACTTCTGAGAGCAGTACACCTCATTTTTGCCTTTCCCTGCACTCCCTGGTTAGTGTGTGCTGAATCAGCTCACAAAGCTCCATTGAACACCAGATCTGATGTGGGGTAAACAGTGAGAGCAACCAGCCAATGTATAAAGCAAACCAGCATATCAACAGAAGCCTAATTCATCCTCAAAGATTACAATCTGAAACAGTAGAGCTGTGAACATAGATCATTTTGTTTTCAAAACAAGAAAAAATAGGTGCAGGTTTTACATCTATAGGAGATCATCACAGGTGTATAAGTCGTTTAACTTTGGGGTTTGTAATACTGGACAAGCAAAATCAGTTGTCTAAAGAAAATGCAAATTTCTTCAAAATACATCAGTAGCTACCTTTATACCATTGAGAGTTTTTTGCAGATCTTTCTCTCATATAAAACAAACGTGACACAAGTACCCTGAAATCCATAGAAGTGCAACTGATTTATTGGAGTTGGAATTACAAAACTGGTCTGCTGAGTGTACAACCTCATCAGCAAAAAAGAATGAAAGGGAATAAATGGGTATATCCATATTATCCAGCATGCACTGTATTCCTTTATCTTTATGTTAGGCAGCAAGTTTGTGTAACGTTTGGACCCATATTCATGTTCAACATTTTTCGCTGGCTTGCAAGGTTTTCAAATACTTATGTTATTAACCCTGGGTTCTGAAAACCTACCCTGTTCATGCCTCTTTCTGCTACAGATAGCTCAAGTATACGTTGACATTCATTCAAAATTTGTTCTTAATTTCTAGTGACTTCTTAGGCACTGCCATTCTGTCAAACAAATAATTAAGAAAAGGGACATTATGGGCTCTGCGCTGACTTCAGAAATACTTAAATAGATTATCTGGGTCTTCTACTGACTCTATTAGGGATAGCATATTGCACCGAGCACCTATCAGCAAACCACTCATCACAGTATTGATTTACACTCAGTTAGCACTTAATTGACATTTGTTTCTGTCTTTGAAACAATGGGGACTGGAGATATATTTTAAAGGATTCTGAAACTCTTTGGTAAGTTATTCAAGGGAAAATAATTTCTTGCGTGAAGTGCGTGTGTGAATTCATACAAAAGGAGGAAAAAATGCATCATCTTTGCAACTATTCTTTTCCTTATACTACCTCATTCAAGTGTAGATCTTGAACACAGGAAAGTGGCTCTTTAGAATATTCTTTATGCTCACAAGGCCCAAAGAAAGGGTGGATCTTTAGCATGAGAGATATTTCCTCTCAGCTATTTCTAACTTTCTATTAACAAAGCCTGTCTTATTTTCAGATTTTAAAAAATTGCTTCTGTATTTTAAGCATGTGTTGCCATCCAGTTTAAACCCAGAAAAGCAAAGAAATCTAAGTCTCTGAGTATAAACCAGAAAGAACTTAGAAGGTTCAAAATATACCCAAAAACGAGATTAAAACCAAACGAGGTTAGATGTTGGTGGAAAAAAATTGGTGTATTTTATTTAATAGTAAAAGAGGCAGAGAGAAAGAAAGAGAAACGAAAGAGAGAAAGAGATAGAAAAAGAAATGTGCGTGGGGGGTGGGGGGACAGGGATAGAGTGGCAGGGGTTAGGTAGAAGCGTATCACCCATCTGAGGGTCCCAACAACGTCTCGTTGCTCCCCTGCATCTGGTCTTCTTGGTGGTGAGGGCCCCCTGCTGACGCAGCCACGCCGCCAGGCGCCAAAGAGTATAAAATCCCGTGGGTTATATATACGCTTTGGCCAGGTGGGAACGCCCCCGTGCCTCTCTTGCAGGGGGCCAGTTTGGCACTGTCCCTTGCAACACTGAGGGTCTGTTGCATCATCCTGCAGTGCTCGGGTGCAGGGTCTGGGGACCCCTTTTGGGAGGGGCGGGGCTTTGATGGGCCATGTCACCCTCTCTGTCCTTCATGTGGATGCAGCTTCTTCCCGGGTGAGGGGCCCCTCAGCTGAGCTCCTCTGCACATTGGAGGATGGGCGTTCGNACCAAGGCAGGGAAGGGTGAGCGCAGGGATCGAAGAGCCTGGTGCAGATGCGCTTAAGCACCCAGGCGCAGCGAGACGCAGCTCCTAGGCGCCTGAGAGCTTAAGGCAAGAGACCTTGAGGCACGCTGAGCAGCCTGTTATATACCACAACAGAATGGGTGGGGTCGTGGAGTACTGACCGGTTAGACTCGAGTTGGGGGGTGTAACCTTGTAACCGGACCTATAACAGGGAGCCAGGGGAGGGGGGAACCTGTTAACAGACAGGTAACCAGGGTGGGAGCAACCATTTGGGTGAGGGTTTAGAGGGGGGTTTTCTCGAAGTCCCAGTGGACTCTTCTGGGCTCCTCAGGTCCTGGCTTTGGGCCAGCAGTCCAGTAAGAGGCCACCGCAACATTTTGTAACACAGTTCTGCTATGATAGGCAAAAGTCTTTCACGAAAATGTTTAAGTCATAAACTATAATATTTCAGTCTCTGACAGCATGTTTCATTGTTCTTTCATTTCTTTCCACAATGATTTTTATAAAATGTAAAATAGAAGGTATATCACCCCACTAGATGGGTACTATTCCAGATATTCTCTTGTAGGTAGTATGATGGCAGTGATGCTATTCTGATATGCAACTCTAAGTGTTTCCATTTCTTATTATTATAGTATTACTTTGCAGTGCTTGCAGAAAGTCATTTATTTTATGTGGCCTTACAAAAAAAATTGCACTGATGGGTACAAGTTAACATTTTGAAATACTTGGATAAATACAAGGTCTTCACTAAAAGTTTGTGCACTGTGCTTACAGTTTATAATCTACTATAATGGGCATTACTATGCACTGTAAGTCAAGATAAATGACAAAAATCTGTCTGCTAATCTTTATTCTGAAACAGGTTAGATGGGAAATCCAAGTTATCTGGGATTTGGACTACACTACTGAAGTTTAACACTGTCAGTACATGCACCATAAAGAGGCAGATACTCTTTTTTCTGCAAAAAGAGCAAACAACAATTTTGTCATTAGCCCTTTGAGAAAACTATCCAAAACAGTGAAAATTTCCCATAAATCCATAAAATACTGTGTTGTCTCAAGCAAGAAATGAGTCTCCATTCATGATAACATTTTGAAAAATTTAACAAAAAAAAAGTGAAAAAGGTTACATTTGTTTTGCACAAACCAAGTATCCCAAAGCTAATACAGTACAAAGATACTGCACACATGAAAAAGGAACTCAGCAAGTGTTAATCTGCTATTAATCACTAAATCGTGGTCAGGGACCTTAAGAATTATAACACCTTTTTTTTCTAGAAAAGCACTGTTTTCATTTAAGTTTTTAATTTCCTGTACTGAAGCCATGTTTTCCCCTCCTCATATCCCAATTCAGTTTCCTTTATCTAATTTTACCGCATTATTAGTGAAATAACTCTTTGTTCTCTCATAAACTTCCAGACTAGTAGTGCAGAGAATTTCATTTCCAAGATAGTAGTTGTTTGTGAATAAATTAAAAATTTTAAAAAAGGATTATCAGGTACTGGATATCCAAAAATATTCTTATCATGCACTCCACTTCCCAAAGCTTTCTAGACTTTGAGAAATTGTTAATTCTAAGGGAGAACTTAATTCTAATCATAGTTCAGTGTTTTTCTACCAACTGTTAAAGAAATACTGATTATTTCTTAGTGATTCTTGTGTTTATTATCCATTCTTCAAGATTTTGGTACATGCCAGGGAGGCTTTCACCTTGCAAAACCATGAAGCCACAACAGATCTTCAGCTGCAATAAACATGACAAACTCTTGGTTATAGCTCTGGGTAAAAAGTATTCAGTCTTCACATGCAGAAAGCACTTGGAAATGCAGCAGACATGTGGTTCTTGACTGTTAATGCAAAGTGTGTGCAAAAAATTTACAGAGTTTAATCTTCTGTTGAGCTTGTGAGATTCAGAGCACTGAGGGTTGCAGGATAGAAGCCAGAGATTTAATTTGCACTTTCTACTGAACCCCTAAATGGAATTCAGATTGATTTGTGGGATTGAATTGGGTTGAATTCAATATTATAATTTGCAACTACACCAGGAAAAACCCAGGAACTGTGGTGGTTATCATGCGGGTATCATAGCTGTACAGAGCAGATCAGTTACCAAGGACAATAAAATACACAGGGCATGAACCATGGGCACAAAAGATTGAAGCTGGGCTAGTACCTTCCCTCTAGTGTCAGAAACTGCACACATGTGCACAGGGGGCCAGACTGAGAATTCTGCCTGAACATAGCCCTGGGTTTAGGATTTTCACCTCTATCAAAGGGGCCCAAGTGGAGCAAGCATCGGCCCTTTAGTGCCCTCTTTGTTCCATGTTTCAACACTGAAAAATGGACATGAGCATCACTCCCGATCTGCTGCTTCACTCTGAAGAATCTGTCAACCTTTTTTGTTATTTCTGCATCTGCAAAACTAGGACAACCACCTCTAGATATGATTAAAAGCAGCCGCATTGTATACAAGATACTAACAAGGTACATATTACTATAAATTTTCAGGTGTACTCTTGGTATTTTTGAAGCAATGTATTTCAGCTTTTGAATATGTAAAGGAGACAGTATATTAACACTGGCCCTTCCAAATAAATATCTATAAATATTAAAGAAAAAAAAGAACAAATCTAATTGAACATACAATATCAATATATTTTCTGTATGTCTATGTATATGACAGACTTGTGTTGATTCTTAAGATTGATTTTCTTTGTATTAATCCAAGAATTGTTAAGATTGGAAAAGACCTCTTAGATCAAGTACAATCATCAACCCGGCACCGCCATGTTTGCCACTAAACCATATCCCAAAGTGCAACATCTGGATGTTTTTTCAACACCTCCACAGATGGTGACCTCACCACTTTCCTGGGCAGCCTTTTCCAATGCCTGACCACCCAACAAAGAAATTTCAGAGAATAAATTTTTTATAATATCTAATTAAGGTTAGTATACAAAAAAAAAAAAAAAAAACCAAGGTATTTTTAAGATCCATCTCCAATCAGAAGTCTCAGGACAGCATAACAAAAAACAAAAGCAAATCCAAAAATTATCCCATAGCAGCAAATTTTGTATGCATACAGGAGTAATACTGGCCTACTGTAAGGTAGTTAAGAATAGGGCAGGGAGATATCTTAATGTATATTCTATGTACTTACTTCTCTCTGCCTCCACTTGTGGAGATCTGCAAAAAATTATCTTTAGACCTCTACACCAAGATGGTTTTTTTGTCATTAAATGCAATTTAACCCAAAACATTTACAGCTTTAAAACATAGTATCATGTGTCTTCTATGAGATAATCCATATGAAGTGAAGGTTTTGTTGCTTTTGATATATTTTGCAGCTACACTTTAAAAGGAAGTGGGCATTGGCTAGGAAAATGTATCAGAAAACTACCCACTCTCACCAATAAACTGCTAAAATAAAAGCTGGTTTACACACTAAGAAGATCACAATGTGAGCACACAATCTAAAGCTAATGATTTAATAGGCCAAAACCACTAGCAGGGCATCCTTATCCTGCAGTGTGAATAGGATTATCCCTGCAAACATTCCCCTAACATAGAATTAAGTTGTCAAGTTTACTTTGCTGCTGCATGGAGGTATGCACAAAATGAACAAAAGTTTAGGTCAAGTATAATGCTGCTCAACTATCACAAATTGCTCATGGGGCAAGAAAAAAATAGAAGGAGGAGAAATAAGTTGAGAGCTGAATTGCTGAGAGCAGTTGCTGCTGCTAAGCATATTTTAGGACATTAACATAATTAGTGTTAAAAAGAATTACTGGATCATGCTGGAAAGATGGTGACAACCATTTAAATGAAACTTTCTTTAAAATATATATATTTCGGACTTGAAGCTCCTCAAATATCCTTGACTTAAAATCCTTCTAATTTTATTCCTGGAAGTACCATCACACAAACATGTTTGCTTCCTTAATTATAGAAAACAATTAATGTTAGTCTAAAAATACACAAAATTACAACTGGAAGGAGTTGAATATTCATGAATTCTCTATTACACTCCCACAAAAACAGTCATAAAGTAGGTTATGTATTTTTTTCCACACAGTTTGCACACATCAGCAGCCTAAAGAGATTTCCATACCCCCCCACATATCTGCAAACATGTCGAACTTTGTCTATCAGTCTTTGCGTATTAGACTGAAATAAAAAAAAAAAAGAAAGAAGGGACTGTTATCACTTTGTTAATCACAGAGTACTATGTTGAAATTGTAACAGAGGTAGAAACAATTGCATTTAATAATGTCTATAATACCACAAGCAGCATAGAGACTCACCAAGCATGAGTAAATTATTCTCCTTTCCCATACAAGTAAAGCACTGGATCAAACCTTCAGGAAACACCAAAAAAGTTTATGTGAGCCATAACAAAACTAAGGAGAAATTTGTCTTTCCCATGCCAAAAGGTCAGTCTCTCTCCAACCTTATGTAATCATGTTTATGGAAAAACCACAAAAAATGCAGCAAAGTTACCGAACACAGAAATCTGTCAAAACCACCCTGAGCAGTGAGTACCTGGAGACTGGAAGGACGCTGGGGAGAAAGCACCACATATGCTTTGCCTGATTCCTGTATTCTCTTACACAGATAGTGTTGATTTTCCTACTCTATGGGCATTGGAAGAGAGTTAAAACTAACGTAAATTAATTTTGTGTTCTCTTTGATGTGACAACCCAAAGCAAACTGCATAATATATCAAAGAAAGTATTCCCTTTGTTAAATTTTAGGAGTTCTTGGGGGAGGGAGATTGTTATTTTCAACAGCTATTCTCTGAATATTTACAAAATCAAAATAAAAATAAGAACAGTATAAATAAAAAAATCCAGTCTAAGTGATTGCATGAGAAAAAAAACATAAATTTGCAATATTTTCTTTTATAAAAAAGATAAGCTAATTCTAATTATAACCAAATGAAGTTTAGGACATGAGCTTTTATACACTGGTAATATTTGAACAAGAAAGATCATGTGAATAATTGTATGCTAGAGCAGATCTCACTTAGATAAAGATTCCTATCTATGAAAAGCAAGAAAAGAATGTCTTTAAATATTTTTTAAAGTTAAATATAATTATTTGAGAACAAAATAAACTTATCTAATCAGCAGATACCTCTCAATGCTTTCATATTACCCATCAGATGACAAAAACAAATTGTAACACCAAAGAATTACTTCTTTAGAATACATATTTTCATTACAAAAATGTATTACCAAACGTGCTTTCCCATTCGTTCCCTGTTTTCAAATGTCTTGCACAGCTTATTTGTTAAAATTCTTTTCCATTTTGAAGAATTTTATTACTACTTCGTAAAGAAAAGACATGTTCCAGAACATCTTTTCTTTCAAAAGATGAAAACCACTGATGTTACATATTCACATTACTGTTAAGAATTACTGAATGTTACTATAAAAACAATTTGGAAGTTGTATTGCAGCTTACGTATTACAGGTACCTTGATATCAAAGCATGTGACTAACAGCTAAGTATAAAGTGATTAAATACAGCAAAAGAGCATCAGTAAATAAAAGATGTGAAATGGATCCAAGTAATTTCCCACTCTATGAAGAAAGCACTTATGAATGTATGAAGTTATAATATCAGAATATATTAGACTAGGCAAACTATTTAGGGCAACCTGAAGTTTCAGGTTTTTTTCTAATGCTCAAGTCTAATGACTTCTATTTTTAAGCTGTTACAAGCTTAAATTAGCAAGACTGAAGAAAAGCAATAGACCTGTGAACAACTTCATACTGGTAGTTGTTTGTGCAGTCATACCAGGAAAATTACCAACTAACGTTATAAATGTATATAAGACATAGAAGCTGTTCTTGACCCTAGTAGCTTCTCATAGTAAGAATTTCCATCAGTATGAGAGAATAAGATATAAAGTATTCATCGAATTACCAAGAGTTCTCAAAATGCTCCAGAGCCTTTCAACAAGGCAAATTTGATAAACTGTTAAATGGTGGCACATTGATAAGAAATAGGAGTCCCTCCACCTTCTGGTCCTTTTCTCAAATGGAGCAGCCCTGTTCAATGCAATAATTTCTATCGATGGATATACTGCAACTCAGACTGCAACTCACAGCCACAACTGAAGAACATCCTGCTAAAATCAGGTAGGGCTTTCCAGTAGGTCTGTGCAAACAACAGCTGATTTCTTCATTAAATGTACCATCTCCTTCCAACGTAATTTATCAGTAATGATATCCTAGTGATAAAGCAAGTGAATTTTTGTAGTGATTTGTACTTGAATTGACAGCTTCTGCAATACCGACTTCCACTTACTACACACTTCCAGCTGAGTTAGTGGAATGGTGAAGGTCTCAGTAGCTGAATCTTTTCACTGTTGTAGTCTCAGAACTCACAATTCCATTTGATAAGCTTGTCAGGCCTACCCAATAATAATATCTATCTTTAATAATCAATTTTTGGCTCCTTATTTCCTGGAATACCCCACACACTGCACTTAGCCTGAAGCAGATATATGTAACAAGGAAAGGACAATTCAGTAGAATCTGTGTGACCTACCTCAGTATTCCCATGCTTGGTATATGCTGATCACACATCTACCCCTAATATGCATCACTTCTGAAGCAGTAGAATACCTAAGAAGCACATCTAACCTCCTATCACATTTGCTTCAGTATTTTGTCCTAAGACCACAGATATTCACAGATATTAGAAAAAAAAAATTTCTTCACTATATTGTGATTTTCAGTTGGACTATGAGCATGCTAACACTGGCTACACACTTCCCTGTCAAAGGTTCTACAATTAAGCAAACAAGTTATATTAACTTCTTTTGCTTCTGGGCTTCCTGAAACTGTTGTTACTAGTCAAGATCCAGAGAGGATTTCTGGAAAAATAGGGACTATGGATTATGGCTTACGTCTTAAATCAAACTGTTTGAGAGTGTAAGAATGCTCAATTTTTTCAGCAAGAATGTCATAGCTTGATCACATATTTAAATATTAATACAATCACTTCACAGCTTTTATACAGATTAATTTAATTTAATCTCTCAAGTATTTTACTTTTTGTTATAATTTATTCTTTGTGTATAGCAAATCACAGCAATAGAATGGATGAGAAAAATGTCTCAAGAAAAGCACATTATATGTGCATCATTGGTCATTTGGCACCCTGGATTACATTTAAGGGTAACTCTCAGTTTTTCCTTTTAACGACCTTGAGATGAGCCTATTAATAAATAAATCCTTGAAAGGTGTATTGACTGCTTTTTTTAGTACAAAGTCTAGGTTTCTCTTTAGTTCCTAAGAGATTATTTAATCACACACTCAATACAGTGAGGTACTGTTACGAATGGATGTGGAAGTTTAGATAAGTCCTTGCCTTTTGCCCGGGCCTCTGGCAGCAGGCAGTAACTCTATTGAGGTGGCCAGCACCCCAAAACCCTCTCTTGTTCGCAAGTTCTTTAATAATGGTGTCACGATCTGCTAATACGAGCGGGGGTCGTGATGGTTCGTTATCCTGATCTCAGAGTGCAAAAGAAACATAAACGGGGAAAAGTTTTATGCTTAATCAAATCAATGCACTTTTATTGAGTGCCAACAACACGATTATGCGATAGAAGAGGGGGAGAGATATAAGGAAACAAAGGATA